>NW_020718336.1:770-21858 GCF_900518725.1 Notechis scutatus
TATATATATATATATATATATATATATATATATATATATATAGTACAAAAACACTTGTACAAAAAAAGCACTTTAAAAAAAATCTTGATTTGGTATACACCTTGCTCTTACTGTATGATTTTAACAGCAAATTCAGGCAGTAGATTTCCTTCCTTCCTTAACCGTGGCTTATAGATTAGCGCAATCTATAAACCCAGCTGACTGTTTCTTGTTTAACAAATCAAAATTAAAGAAAGTGCAGCTTGATAGTATGAGCCCATTCCTAGAACGTGTTCCATTTGTTGTTATTATATTTCCTAAGAAACGCGGTAAAAATACTATCAACAACAGCTGAAAGGCAGCCATCTCCTTTTATGTCTTTATAAACTGGGTATCTTTTCATTTCTAGCTGGCAAAAATCTAGGTGAGAACAGCAGGAGACAGAGCTGCTCTTCAGTGTTTATAACTTCCACTAAATCAAGCTGCTGCTAGAAACGGAATAATGAAAGTGCCAGACTAATGATTTGATCTATTTTAGCACTTGTTCTTGGAAAGCATCTCACTATTATCACTGGAAATGTGTTTTTACTCCTTATTGAGCATATAAAGGAAATTGTGTCTTAGGGATCTTTTATTCTAGAGGGGCAAATTAAGAAATATTGCACTGGATGATTTTGTTCACCCTTTTGGGTAGTTAGTACACTTTTTAGTGGACATCTTTAAGCATAAGCTAGCTTCTGGCCTGCATTCTTTCTAGTTAAAGGCATGGCATGTTCACAGGCTTCCTTCTTAACGCATTGAGATAGTCTAATGAATTTTATGAAGTTTGACCATCTCTGTGGATTTTTTACAGCATTTGCTAAAGAGATGTCGAGAATAACCCTGGGATACCGCAACCACCAGAAATACATGCCGGTTGCCAAGCATCCAAATTTTGATTACATGACCATGGGGATGCTGCAATAATTGCAAGTGGGAAAAATTGTGACGAGTCATTTTTTAAAGTGCCGTGATAACTTTGAACGGTCACTAAATTAATGGTTGTAAGTCAAGGACTACCTGCAGATGAAGAAAGTCAAGAAATCAGTATTTTATTAATAAAGTAGGAAAAATGTTATGCGAAAGACAAACTTTGCGTAGTGCTCCGAAGATCTGAAGTTTGAACATCTAGCCACTCTGGGTGACACTATAACTCAGAGGTCTCCAAACTTGGCCACTTTAAGCATTCTGGGAGTTGAAGTCCACAAGTCTTAAAGTGGCCAAGTTTGGGGACCCCTGCTATAATTCTTTTCTCTTGGACAGCCAATTAGAACAACCCGGAGAGAGGATCAGTAGTTCTGGATGACTACATGTCACATTTTTATTCTGACTACAAATAAAAGATCCCTGCTCTGTGCTAGAAAATAAAATAATAATAATAAAAAAAATGACAGAGCACAGAACCATTTTCCCAATCTTGCTAGGGTAGCGAAAGACCGGGACTGATTCCAGCAGTTTAATATGTGTGTGCAGCATACTTAAATATTCATATTTCACAGTTTTGTAATAGAGTCCCCTCATCATGAAATGTTTTGAGGAGAGAGGGATGCTGCCGAACCTCTGATACAGTTAATGGGTTTGAAGGGGATCCTAGTGCATCAAGAATGACTGGATTGAGTCCTTGTGTGCAAAGGAGGATTATAAAATACAATTATGGGGAAGCCACAGCAGCCTGCCTGAGGCAATTCTGTGTAGGCCTGGGTGCTGCGGACAATACATTTTGCTGATGAAAATGCCTAGAAGTTTCACCTCATGGATAGTTAATTAGTTACTCTAAAGGGCTGAGGGAAGGCCACCCAATTACTTGTTTATTAATAAGCAAAGTGAATGTTTGTCAGTGGAAAAGAGTTAAGAGAAATTGGATAAACCTAATCCCTTACCCTTATGTAGAGCCTTCTCTACAGGCTCAAGAGTATGATTTCTTACACACTATAATTCTGCTTTAAGAGGCAGAGAAATCTGGTCCACTTTGCTATAAATATGTCAAGTACAGACTCATGGCAGTTTTCAATAACAAAACACAACAACTTACCTGCAATATGCAGAGTGAATCAATTACCAATCACAAACACATACACAGTGTTATTTGCACTGTTGGTAGCATTTTCAGCAAAGGAGAGGCAAGGCAAAATCTCTTGGCCTTCTCTCTTTTTTTTCTTTCATAATGGATTTGGGAAATTGTGGGTACCCAACAAAGGACTAATATTAATAAAGGAGAATATTTGTAGCCCAGGGTTGAAATGAGGGGCCCTTGGTGCTCTCTGAGCTTGCTCCTTTTCTTGCAGACGTTTCATTACCCAAACTAGGTAACATCATCAGTACTTGATAACATCACCAGTGATATGCACTGATGGTGCATATCATACTACAGTAGTTTGGGTAATGAAACATCTGCAAGACAACAAGCAAGCTCAAAGAGCACCAAGGACCCTTCAGGACTAATCCTGTAGGTCAGGGGTGGGCAAACTTTTTGGCTCAGGGGCCTCATTGACTTTTAAAATTTGACAGACGGGCCGGGTCAGCACAAGATACGATACATATAAAAAACTGCAAAATCTCCGCAAAATCAAGTCACTGCGCCTAATGCACTACCTGGTGTCGAAATGCCTGTCATTACAAGTCAAAATCAAATGAATGCAATCATTCAATCATTCACATCAAACCTTAATTCTGTACCAATCTTCGGCGGGCCGGATTAAAAAGACCAACGGGCCGGATGTGGCCCGCGGGCCGTAGTTTGCCCACCCCTGCTGTAGGTGGACAACACAAAGTAAGAAAATGCAATATTCACCCTCTTATGAGACAACTGAGTAAATGCAGGTGCATTATATAATCATTTGAGGGGACAGAGACAAATGCATGTGCTTTTCCCCCTTCACATTTTTAAATCTCTCACCATGCAAAATTTTAACTACTGAATTTATTCCCAGCAGCATATTATCTTCCGGATTATTACACACAGTGTGACCTGTATTCTATTTCACTAACATACAGAAAGTTCCAAAAAAAGGAGTCCAAAAAAGTCAAGATGATGGCCATCTTAACTCCTTGCATTCTTGTTCACCACACAGAGTTCCTTCTGTAGAGGGCTGTTTATATAATGTTTAATTAAATACATAAATATAGGTGGGGCTTTTGATCACATGGTCGTGGTCACCATCTTGGCTTTCTTGATACCCACACCCTGTGGATAACCCGGATTCATCACATAAATGGGGACTCCATATGTACAAGGAACTGTGGGGATCTTTGGGAGTTTGGCCTTGTCTCACTATTTTGTATCTTTGTATTTGATATCTTCATGTCAGTTGGGTTGACATCTGCAAAACTCACTGCATTTCCCAGGGACTGTATTTATCCTTTGAATATCTTGCATGAGGCTACAGTTCAAAATGGAGGGAATAAACAGTGGAATCGGGACAAAAAGAAAAATAGATTTAATATTATTGAATTGTTTTTATTAAAATTAATAAAATTTATTAAGTATGATTGCTCTCCATTGTATTTTTATTTTGTCCCATTAAAATTATGAAAGTATAATGTTGATGATCATATCCTGCCTTTATTTTGTACAATCCTGACAGTAACTACAACTAAAATGATCAAGCCAACTAAGATGATTAAGGACCTTTAAGGACCTAAAACTATATGAAGAATGGTTGCAGGAATTGAGTATGTCCAGTCTGGAGAAAAGGACTGGGGGTGACATGGTAGCAGTATTCCAGTATTTGACAAGCTGCCACAAAGAAGAGGGGGTCAAATTATTTTCTAAAGCACCAGAAGACAAGACAAGAAACAAAGGATGGAATTAAGGAGAAACTTCCTAACAGTGAAGACAATTAACCAGTGGAATTGCTTGCCTTCAGGAGCTGTAGATGCTTCATCATTGGAGGTTTTAAAGAAAAGACTGGACATATAGGGTCTCCTGCTTGAGCTGGGAGTTGACTAGAAGACCTCCAAGGTTCCTTCCAGATCTATTCTGATTGACTGATAGAGCATTATGGAATGCTGCTGCCTCCTATAACTACATACAACTACAATTCACTGAGGTAGGTTGGGTTAAAAGAGACTGATTGGCCCAAAGTCATAACTAGCTCCCAGACCATATTCAAGGCTTTGAAGGATAAATCATTTCCTGAAGAATCCCTAAGGAAGAAATAGTCTTTAGGCTCTTTGAATGATTATGTGTCATCAGGGCAGTGTCAATTTAGTAGTCACATAGACAGACCTTCTCCAGGATGATCTGTCCCCCACCTGGCTCTTCAGGTCTTCCAGTAATGAACTCATCACTGATATAATTGCTTGTTGTTGGTCAACCTCTTCTTTTTTATATATTTTTCCAGCATTATGGACTTCTGTAGTATAGATGAACTGATGATGATGATATTTAAAGGATGACTTATACGAATGAGGAAGTTGTTCCAGTTAGTGCAGCAGTTCAAAAGCTAGATCATAGTTACTGTTTGGTGCATTGCAGCATCTTTGTCTGTTTCTTCTAAGCTCTATCTCTCTAGTGGCTTTGATACTGGCAGATTGTCATCATGTGGCACTGGTCTCATGACCAAAGGAAGATTGGGGCATTTGAGTTTTTTATTTTTAGCAGAGAAACCAAGTGACATTAGTCAGACAGAAGTCACAGTCCGTCACATGATCATTCTGTTCTCACCGTATCATCGGGACAGCAAACGGCATTGATTTCCAAGTGGCTCTGAGGTCTTTTGCAACAAATGTGAGGAGCTCAGGCCTTGTGTTGATCACCAATCTTTCAGCCAAAGCACAATTCATATGTTTTCTTTTAAAAAATGTATACTTGAGGCTTAAGCATGTACTCACCACAACGGTAGCAATATGTATTGTGGCTGTTTTGACATTGATGAGACATTTCTGCTGACATCAATCATCCTATAGCAAGTCTATAGCTGGCTTACTTGTTATGTAAATTACATGTGCACAGATAAGGCTATGCCTTGAAACAATGCCTCAAAATGCATGGAAATTGATGTCAATTAAATGAATAGCATCCATGTATGTGAGCTGCTTTTATAGCCTTTCCAGACAGCATCCATCCAGCCTAGACAGGTTTAGGCATGCCCAAACTGTACCAGTTCCACATATGCCAAGCAGTATGTGCTGAGTGCATGCCGGTACATGCATGGGCTATACAAAGCATCTTATAACGCAACCAAAAATGAGCAAATGTAAAGTATGTATAAGAAGAAATTGCACAATCATAAGGTTTTTATAAAATAGTACATGATAGGTAAAATTCTAGGATATTTTCATGATTAACAGTCCAAAATCTATAAGATATACCCTTTCTTGTTGTTTAGGAAGCAAAATCTTTTTTTGCAGTGTAATTTAATAAACTAATGTGATCCCTCCCTCCCCAGCCCTAAAAAAAATCTCAAATCTGGGCCAAACATTTGGCCCTGTCTGCCCCAATGGCACTCTGAATGCTCCAGAGCTGCAGAAAGGGAGATCAGGCTGCATATGGTTCATAGTCAACTGGTTGCTGACTTCTCATTAACTCAAAAGGAGAGTTGTAGCATGTAAGGGATTCTTTTCACAGTGCGGAAAACTTGCAGTAGTTGTTCGAGACGTAAGAACTTGGACCAAAAACTGCAATGTCTTTGAATGGAAAATGCAATCATAGCTTGCTGAAAATTTTGTTTTCCATAAATAAGGGGAACATGAAATTTATAAAGACTTTTTGCTATCCAGTTGGGCTTGAGCAGTCTCTCAATGTTTTTAAATTTTGTTCTTTCCTTTGGGGGCCAGGGAAACCCTGAAGGGTTTGTTTTAAATTGTGTCTGTCATTTATTTGAGTGTCATTAAGCAAATATTCTAGGCCATGAGTCATAATGCAGAGTGCTGATGATCTTGAATATGAATGATTACTGCTTCATGGCTTCAGGTACCCATTTAAAATGCAAGCCACAAGTGCATCTGTTTGTGTGAAATACGGTAGATATGATGTTGCTCTCCTTTGAACAGAAAGGAAGCAAGTAAAACTAGAAGTGATATGACCATGATACTGGTTGTGTGTTACACACACATTTGCAGTTTTATTGCCTTGTATTTTATGGAAATTGGAAACAGTTCTTAGCAAAGTTATTTATTTTGACTTATTCTGATGGTACTCTTCCAAATCACATTGAAATTGTTGCCTTCTTCAAAAGACTTGACTGATTAGTTTTTATTCCATTTGTTTTGTTTTGTTATGCTAACATAATTTCTAAAGGTTTAAAGAAAGAGATCAGGTGAATACCTCTCTTCTCAAAACATTTTTATCTCTTTGGCAAACATAATAGAGCATCACCATTATTTCTAGTTCTAGTTCACAACTGTACTTTTCTTTTCTGCTATTTTATTTATATCAGTGTATAATGCTGTATAAAGGCATATGTATAAAAACAATTAAAAAACACCAGTATTTGATATAGTGGAAACTAGGAACTTAATCAGGCAATCATTTTATTTTGGTCATTGACCAGTAAAACAAAACTTTGAGGGAGAAAAGTCACATTTAAATTTGTTGGGTATCAAGGCAGTTCTGTTTAGGAAGCTATTTCATAGATAAAGAGAACAAGATGCTATTCGGTACACATTAAAAGTATTAGATAAATGATGGTACTAATAATAGATCCTACCAGTGCTACCAAGGCGCTTGAAGTAACAAGACCCCTTTCCCTCTAAAAGTAAGAAGTTTGCATAACATAAAACCAAAGTTTTTTGCAAAAATAAAGGAAATTAATTGAATGCGAAAGTTAAATATGATAGTTGGCCAGTGCCATTGGCAGTTTCAAATTACTACCAAATCAGCAAGAGAAACAACAATAGAAGAGATAGGGATCTGTTGTTTTGTCCTCTTTTCTCTTGATTGATCACTAAGGGAGATCCTGTTCTGCTAAATGAAGAATTTTGCTTTGATTTTTTCATTCAAAAAAGATCAGTCTTCACCTAACGTCTCCCTTTCTTTGGCTAATTCTTCCAAAATCTCCAGGCAAATTATTAAGAATTTCTAAATGTTTAATTTCCAACATTGGTTAAAAACTCCTAATTATTAATCATGGATACAGATATGTCACAGCTTCATAGAAGGCCAAACCTGATGTACATTTTTTTGTTAAAATAAATAATCTCAATAGCTGGAAGAGAAATTTTGAAAAGGTTTGGGCAGGACCTTGTATAATCTTGGAAATCATGGTGGTGCCTGAATTGGGTACCAGAAGTCAGTATGTGTGGCAAGTTTTCAACAGTAGAACCAAGGATTATTGTGTGGTGGTAATTCAGGACCTCAAAAGATCACTTTTCTAGGATACGGTTTCTTCATTTGAAGATTATTTTATTATTAAATCTTGAACTGAAGTCCAAGCAAGTTGGAAATTCAACATCCTGCCACTTTTCAAGGCAAATTTCTAAGGCAGCAACTACTCAGCAGTTTAAAGCATTGAACGTAGTTTGAAAGAGGCAAAAACATTTTAATTCAAGACTGGAAGAGTAAAGGATAAACACAACATTTTTAAAATTATGGCTACAACGAAAAAGTGTTTACAAAACTAGCTTGGGAAGTTCGTGATGAGCTGAATAATCTGGCTCTAATAGTATGATTGTATTAAACATAGGAAAAATAAGAATATCAAAGAAATCTTATACTTCATTTTCAGTTGCAATTTTCTGTTTAAAGTAATCCTATTTTTGCCTCAGTTTTGACTGGAGGCTTTTTCAATTCTTTACAATATTATTTATTGGTATTGTAATTTTCATCCTTTAGGGAGCTCTCTGAATTGCTGGGACTTCTTTAACTTGTCGGCTAAAGGTGGGGAGGTGTGTGCTTGTGTGTGTGTGTGTGAGAGAGAGAGAGAGACAGACAGAGAGAGAGAGACTTTCATATATATGTAATATTTTTGTACTTGCCTCCTTATGCTTTTCCTTTGTTCAGGAAATGGTACCAACTTCAGGTTGCTAGGAAGCTGCATTTAACAGCAAACAATCTGCTGTTCTTAATGTCTGTATACCATTTCTTTCTTCCTGATTCTTTTTTATATATATTTTTATACACTATAGCAAGTTTTGTGACTTGCATTGCATAGCCATCATTCTTTCTATCTCAGTATTCTTTCTAATGGTTTAACATCTTTACTGTTATGATGACAGAGCTACTTTCTTACAGAGGCTGTCTTACAGAGGCACACACACACACACACACACACACACCAAATAAAATGCTAAGCCTCCCTCAAGACAATCTTCCATTGTTCGGTACTTTGAAAGTAAAGTCAGAAATTTGGGGGACGGTAATAGGAAGAAGGACTAATAATATGATTGCCCTTAAATTAGAACAAGTGGGACATGCCACAAGATTTGCACTATACTGTATGGAGGTTTGGTTCAGTTCACACCTCCAAACTACCAATTCCTTTTTTTTTTTAATTAAAAAAAAAACTATTTTTATCCCCATAATCAGCAAGTGAGAGTTCCAGGCTTTGTTTGTTGGGAATGATAGAAATTGCAGCTAAAGAAACCTCTTGGGGAAAAGCAGATGAAGCATTACTTACTGGTTTTAAAACAGAAATAAAGAAGTAGAACTGAAGTTGCATTGTAAAGTATTAGCCTCCAAATAACAGATGGGCAACCTGTAGTTTCCAAACCCATTTTTATGGACATTTTTATGCATACATCTTTGGGTCATTATTGAAATAGAAAATGCAAGGAAACTCAATGTTATAAAAGAGGCTTAACGCAAGTAAAAGCAAAGCGAAGAAATAACTATAATTTTGGCCCAAGTTAAAAGTCCCATTAAAACCCCATGTGTAACATGGTTCTACCTATCCCTTCCATTGCACCTCTCCCCAAAATGTTTAAGGATGATCCTTGATCACAAGAAAAAGGTTACAGTTAGACGGATCCCTGATCATCTCAATCAATTTTGTTAGTTTTAAAAATAGTTTATTAAAAAAGATAAAATTGGTTTTTTCCCCCAAAGGAAGGACTAATTAAAATGTTGATAGATTACATCTTTTATAAATCCATGGCTGTATGTCAGGTGTAAATTTGTCCTTCTGATATTGTAGAGTAATGTGGTAATCCTAGAACAAGTTTAGAACATGTTAGTTAATATTCTAACTTTTATACTGTATCTGGGAGGGCAAGAGGATCGAATCCATTTTAATAATCTTTCTCAAAGTATCCAGCATATATTAAATGAAATTTCAATCGAACTAACCTCACTTTAATATCAGAACAAATAGTTTTTTACCTTCTTTAAGATGACTTTTCACTGCTTTGTAGAACATTTAGGCTCATGATTCCACAATTTATGTAATTAGGATAATATCCATATCATAAGCTTCTTTCAATTTCTTAACAAAATACCAGCGTAGGTACTTGAACTAAATCCTCTGAAGTATTTTAATAACTATGTAACATCAGAGACAATAATAGAATCAAAGTTAAACAGTCTAAAATGTGTTTAAGTTAAACTAAGTGCCAAGAAATACTGACGACACCAAACTCTTATTCTTCGGAAGAGCAGCTATAGCAGAATTAAATCCAAAGTAATGATATTTTCAAAGGTCCAAATGGCTTTTACTATTGATTTACCAGATATTTAATATTCCCATTATTTCATATTATAAGTTTTTCATGGGTACAAGGATAACAAGTATTTCTGTGACCCAATGTTTTTCTCATTGATCTTACACTATTAAGGTAGTCCCCAAAGTGGAACTAAAGTTCCTAACTGTAATCAATAAGCAAAATTAAAATGCTAACTAATAAGAAAATATGAAAAATGAAATCCCAATTTTCCCATTGTAAATGTACACAGTCAATTGCAGAGAAAATTACCAGAGAAAACGATTATATGTTCACATAAAATAAAGTGAAATAATAAAAATAAAAACACCCTTTTTATGGGACTAAGGCAGTGCTGGATGTCCTGACTGATGGTCATTGTTGTGACCTGAATGGGGAAATCACATCTCTCCTAATCCTGCTAAAGTCTGCTGTATGGTCCATTGACCATAATATCCTTCTGTACCCCTTCCAGGGGCTAAGAGTTGAATCTTTGTGTCTTACTTCTTCAGTGGCAAGTCCAGTGGATAGTTGTGGGGGATAGGAGCTGTTAAGTGGCTCCTTTCTTGGACTTACTGCAAGGCTCAGCCCTCTATCTCCTACTCTATATGGGGCTTACCTTTGAAGACCACACAAACATTTCACCTAGTCTAGAATGCAGCAGCTCAGTCGATAGATATTTGGATCTGTACTGTCTTCCTAATAGGTCCACGTGCAATTCAAAGAGCTGTTTTCTAGTTTTGAAACCCTCCATGGCTTAGTATCAAGACATCTCCAGTAATCTCCTCACGAAGCTGGACAATGTCTGTTACAGAACTTCCAAGAGATTCTACTAATAATTAGTCTCCTATTCTCTTGAGATGCCTGCTAACCTTGTTTTTCAGTAACAGTCCTAAAATTATGGAGTTCCCTCTCTTCCAAAATCAGCTTGCATCTTGTTGAGATTCAGGAAGCTATTTAAAAATAAATAATTTTTTTCAAAAGGCCTCTGTTCCATCTATCTTGATTGCTTTTAGATTATTATTTTTAACTGTAGTTTAAATTTTGGAGAACTATTCATTGATATGTAATTTTCTTGAACCGTGGATAATTTGTTAAGAGTGTCTCTGGTGAGTCTCTTAATTTTAGCAGGCATTTAAAAATAATAATTAATACATCTTGGTATTAAATTTGGCTTGATCATATTTCTCTTATGCCTCATACTCAAAAGAGGAAAGGAATACTGTCTATATATTTTTCTGTCAAAGTGGGGATAATTTAAAATTTGCCCCTAATTTTAATTCCATAAATAAATTATTTATTTAATTCCATAAATAAAATGAGATAAACAAACGAGTCAGAATGCAACATATCAGAATTATTACTTGAATTAAATGGCATTAACTTCAACTTGCTCCAATTTGTAGAGTAAGCAATTTATAGAGATTAAGAGTGGATTGTTAATGAAATTTAACATAGTGCTCCAATGTATTACAATCTTATGCTCTGACTCTTCTAATCCAATCCCTTTAATGCTTTCAAAATTTTGAGCAGTCCAAGTAAGAGGTCCTGGAGCCATGTCACATGTAATTATCTCATGCAATTCAAAGTTAAACCAGAAATCAACAAAATAATATAAATCTTGCTTAGGAAGCATCATATTTGTTTCTTTGAAACAAAGTGTTAGGCATCTACTTGTCAAGTGTTTTGATCTATATCTCAGATATACAGTAGCAGGGTATAAGAACTCTATATAAGTTTTGCATTTATCAAATGAAAAATCATCAGGACCTTATCTTTGTTAGAAAAATCAGATTTTTAGCACCACTCTTGTTCTTTTGGCACCCAGCATATAAGGAAAACAGAAGCATTTGGCTTGGTGTCCTTATCAGATTCCCATTTGGCTAATTAAATTATGCTGATAGTAAATCTCCCCCTCATTTTGATTGGGCTTGATAGTTACTTTCACTCTTTGCCTTAAGGAAAGACTGCAGTGCTGCTGAATCAGTGGTGTTCTTAATGTATCCATAAAGCATGATTTGATGAAAAAGGTTAAAGGGAATGTACAGTAACAGTACATCAAGCCACTGTTCAAGGAATGTCCCAGTAAATGAAGGCTCCATTCACTAGATTAGAGCCTGCTAATAAGGTAGCTTACCTTCTCAGCAACTTTGCAGGATTTATTCCCAGTAGCTCTTGCTTAAAACCTACCTCAACAGCAAGTCAATCAAAATAACATAAAACAGTGTTTGAATCCTCACATCTTCAGTAGAATGTAGATTCAGTTATGCATTATATGTGACATACCTTAGCAATATTGTGATTCCCTGTGCTTTTATGTAGACCAAAGTGCACATTCCTGAAGGTTAACTGACTTTTGGTTTGTATGTTGGGTGCAAAAATAGATGAATTTATTTTCTGACACAGGGGAGTGAATTTGTCCTTCCTTCCTAGTGTAATTCGGGCATTAGTGAATCGCTTCAGGTGAGAATTGTGGCAAAGGAAAGGGACTCCAGTCTACTATCTACAATAATGTACCTCAGTTGGATTATGATGTTACTTTTTTTAAAAAAAAAACTTTATTGATTACAAAACCAAAACATCAAACAAACACAACACATAGAAGAAAGAAAAGAAATAGAAAAAAAGAAAATGATTTTTTAAAAAAACTAACAAGTGATGTTACTTTTAAAAGCCTATTCTTCTCCCTGTGTATTTAGTACAATATCATTTATCATTCTATTGGCATCAGATGCAATGCATTTGCAGTCTCAATGTTGTATAAAAAAAAACATTCGAATTAGTTTTTGCTAAGTGTATTTCTGTAGGTGCATAAAGAGAACACAAACAGCTGCAGGTGATTGGCTCGGGGCCATCTTTGTATTTTTCTTAGCAGAGAAGCATCCTCTTCATTTGTGGCTGTTCCAAAATGAGCTTTTGCCTTCTGGCAAAAGATACATCAGGAAAACCCAGAAGACAGAATCCTGTTGACATTGAGATAACACTGAATTCCCTCTTTGCTAAGATCACTTGGGAGACTTGAAGGTGGAGTGAATGATTTGACCCTTTCTCAGAGTTTAATATCACTGAGTGTCATCTCTTCAATTCCTATAAAGCTGTCCCCTCAACCCTCACACCAGCTTCTTTCCTGCTGTCCATGGCAGCATATGCAAAAAGAGGAATGCATATATAATTATTACCTTTATTGTCAGAGTGTGTACAATGAGACAGTGGTGGGATTCAGCCATTTTGCACCACTTTGGGAAAAACGCTTGTTAACTTTCTGAGCAGTTTTGTGAATTGGTTGTTGGAAGAAATCATTAGGGCAGAGAACCGGTTGTTAAATTATTTAAATCCCACCACTGGGCATAGAGCACATGGACATCCAGTGGTGCTGGGTGACTTCCTGAAAAAAATTAAGGTTGCTGTACCTCTGAAAGATCTCTGAAAGGTAAGATCTTCTTCAAGTTGAGTTTGAGTCTTGGCGTCCTATGATATAAGTATTGCTACCTTTGGAGAGTTTTACTCTAGCCCTCCGTCTTGTGGTCCAACCCTCCTTAGATACTTAACAAAGTTGGCAGATGTCTATGGAGATTCTCAATCAACCAGGTCATGGATGACCCAAAGGTGCTTTTTACAAAGAGCAACCAACTTCCTTTTTTTTTCTTTGAAAATGTTTTGCTTCTCATCCAAGAAGCTTCTTCAGTTCTGAACTGAACTGATGAAGCTTCTTGGATGAGAAACAAAATGTTTTCAAGGGGAAAAAAAAAACCAAGAAAGCCCAATTGCCTTTTGGAAAAAGCACCTTTGGGACAAAGTTAGCAGGTGTTGTCACCTGCTGAGATTAACCAGTTTTAAAATTGAGAACATTGGTTTTTTGATTCAAAATGCATACTTTGGTGTCTGATTGTGAGTCAAAATCTACCATGCAAAGGATGATTTACAATATTTATAATATGTAAGCCTATATATCTTTGAAGTTCTGTTCTTTTAACTTATTTTCATGTAAGTTATTTGTCTTTTTTTGGTTGCATTAGGCTGTATTTTCAAAACTTTGGGTAACTTTTGGTACAACTTTTTCTGAAACGTATAAATCATTTAAGTGCCATGATTAGGCAGTTGCTCCACTCTTACCAACAGCATCCTATTTCTCCCATTCTCCCATATCTTATCTTGATAACAATGCATAACATGGATAAGAAAGCTTGAATCTCATTTGATGTTCAGAAGTTCTGCCAGTGCAATCATAGTTTGCACCTCTTCTAAAATACATCTTCAGTATTCTGGAACCTGTCTACCGGTAATGTTCATACAGCTTCACTAATTTTGAAAAATTCAGAATAGAGTTTTGCCACTTTAGAGATAATCCATGAAAGCTTTCTTCCTGTAGCTCATAATAAATCATATCCTCCACTAAAAGCTTGGGTGTCATTGGAAATTTATTGCACAGAGCTGGTAGTGGAGTTAAAAGCTATTTCACATGTCTTATTACTCCAGTCATCTAATTTATGAGTTCAGCCACTATTGTAGTTGGGAAAGTGTTTTCCTTCATCGGAGTAATATGATCTTTGCACTTTCATTTCATTTTCTTTCTTCCTCGTGCTGGATCATTCACTTTTCTTTGGATAACTGCAGCGGCATTTTTGGCATCGAGGTGGCACTTCAGAGCTGAAGAAAAAAAAAGGCCTCCCACAGACAGGATGATAGAGATGAGAAAAAGGATGCGAGCATAATATTGCCAGCTTGGAGATGGGCTTGACGAAAGGCACAGTTGTTACTGGGAAAGGCACAGTTGTTACTCCTTTGCCTTGGGAAAGGAGAAGCTGCCAGGGGAGCCTTTATTTTCATGTAAAGGAGAAGTCAGGCAACAGGAGCCTCTGTGGCACAGTGGTTAGAGTGCAGTACTGCAAGCTACTTCTGCAGCCAGCTTTCTACAATTTGGCAGTTCAAATCCCACCAGGCTCAAGGTTAACTCAGCCTTCCAAATTGTTAGGGCAATATGCTGACTCTGTAAACCGCTTAGAGAGGGCTGTAAAGCACTCTAAAGCGGTATATAAATCTAAGAGCTATTGCTGTATGAAAACACAAATGAGGAAGTATGCTTATTCCAGGAGTGTCAAACTCAATTTCATTGAGGGCTGCATCAGGGTTGTGGTTGACCTTGGGGGGCTGGGCTGTGTGGCTAACTGGGTGGGTGTGGCCAGCTTGACGCCACTCAATGGGCATGGCCGACTGGTGGGCATGGCCAACTGAAACTGCTGACATGTTTCCTCCTCGCATTGGGTAAACCAGGCTGAAGCAACACGAGCTTACATTTTCCAGAACAGCCCCACGGGCCAGATCCAGGGGTGGGATTCTATCAGTTCACACCTATTCTCTAGAACTGGTTGTTAACATTCTAAGCAGTTTGGAGAACTGGTTGTTAGAAGAAATTACTGGCCTAATCCTGTAAGGAAGGCAGGAAGGAAACATTCTGGTGTTGCTTACAGAAATTGCCTCTCCGTTAATCCTTATTACATTCTTGGCAGGACTAGACTTCCTATCTCAGAAACTTCTCTGGAGTTTTTCCCCCCTCCTTTGCTGGTACTTTGCTTGTGTGGAGTAACCATTCAAAGTTACAATGGCACTGAAAAAAGTGACTTATGACTGTTTTTCACACTTACGACTGTTGCAGCATCCCCACAGTCACGAGAGGTCAGGTGAGGAGATGCGTGCCTCAATGTGAGTGATGTTGAGTTGGCCATGCCCAGCCAGTAACATGACAACCAAGCCCTGTCCACCCAGTCACATGACCACCAAGCCACACCCACCAACTAAGCCATGCCCACAGGTTGTTAAAAATTTTGAATCCCACCCCTGGCCAGATCTGACCACATCGCAGGCCAGATCTGGCCTGCAGGCCTTGTGTTTTACAGCCCTGATTTATTCCAAATACAGGTAGTCCTTGACATACAGCAGTCCATTTAGTGACCGCTCGAAGTTACAAGAGCACTGGAAAAAGTGACTCATAACCATTTTTCACACTTACAACCATTGCGGCATCCCCCTGGCCACATGATCAGAATTCAGATGCTTGGCAACTGACTCATACTTATGACGGTTGCGGTGTCCTGAGATCACGTGATCCCCTTTTGAGACTTTCTGACCAGAAAAATCAATGGGGAATCCCGAGTCCCTTCACAACCATAAATTACCAACTTAGCAACTTTGGTGATTCACTTAACAAATGTGACAAAAAAGGTCGTAAAATGGGACAAAAACTCACTTAACAAATGTCTCACTTAGCAACCAAAATTTGGAGCTCAATTGTGGTCATAAGTCGAGGACTGCCTGTAATAGATGGTAGTGCTTGTCACGCTGTGGCTGCTAAATTATGTTACAGACAACTCCTGAAAAACCAGTCTTGTTGATCTCTCAATTTTGAAAATTGTTGAAATGTCATATTGGAATAAAAGAAAAAAACAAATGGAGAGTCAGTATGGTATAGTGGAATAAGACCCAGTTGGAATAAGACTCAGCTTCAGTCCCCTCTTAGCAATTTGGTAGACTTTAGAAGAAACCCTCCCATACTACCACCTCTTACAATACTAGACAACACAGTATCAACAGTAGAGACCCTCAAATTTCTAGGTTCTATCATATCACAAGACCTAAAATGGACACCTAACATCAAAAATGTCATTAAAAAAGCACAACAAAGAATGTTCTTTCTGCACCAACTCAGAAAGCTCAAACTGCCCAAGGAACTGCTGATCCAGTTCTACAGAGGAATTATTGAGTCTATCATCTGCACCTCCATAACTGTCGGGTTTGGTTCTGCAACCCAACAGGACAGACACAGATTTCAGAGGATAATTAGGACTGCAGAAAAAGCAATTACTACCAACCTGCCTTCAATCGAGGACCTGTATACTGCACGAGTCAAAAAGAGGGCTGTGAAAATATTTACAGACCCCTCAAATCCCAGACATAAACTGTTTCAACTCCTTCCCTCAAAACAACGCTATAGAGTACTGCACACCACAACAACTAGACACAAGGACAGTTTTTTCCCAAATGCCATCACTCTGCTAAACAAATAATTCCCTCAACACTGTTCAACTATTACAAAGTCTGCACTACTATTACTGTTAATCTTCTCATCACTCCTTATCACCCATCCCCTCCCACTTGTGACTGTATGACTATAACTTTGTCGCTTGTATCCTTACGATTTATATTGACTGTTTCCTAGTATGATTTGATTGCTTATTGTGCCCTATGACTATCATTAAGTGTTGTACCTTATGTTTCTTGACTCTTGATGAATGTATCTTTTCTTTTATGTACACTGAGAGTATTTGCACCAAGACAAATTCCTTGTGTGTCCAATCACCCTTGGCCAATAAAGAATTCTATTCTATTCTATTCTATTTGAAGTTTTCTTGGTGACTTTGGGCCCATCTTAGTTCAACCTTTGTTACCTTATGGCAGAGCTCTTTAAACTTTGCAACTTTAAGACTTGTGGACTTCAACCCATGCCGATTGAGGAATTCTGGGAGTTGAAGTTGCTAAGTTTGGAGACCCCTGCTTTATGGGGTTGCTTGCAATCTATTGTGAACACAATATGGCCGCAACCTCTGCTCTACTGTATGTGTGCCATTGGAGTCAATACTTTTCACCTCCCTTTTAACATCTTCATTTCTTGTTCTAAGTACATGTAAGTACAAAAAAACCATTATGTTGACACTAGTTTTAGGTTGCAAGAGACAATGATGATGAAGGCAAAGAAAGTGATGCAAAGAATGAAGATTTCATCCAAATAGGTTTTGAGAAAGATTGCCATAGATTTCCAGATCTGCCATAACATTTAACCAGATGTCTTGATTTTGGACTTTACAAAAGCCAAATCTGTGCCAGTATCAGCACATGCATCAGCACAAAATCACTATATGTTAGTGATTCTGCATCAGCATAGTCAGTTAGTATTACATCTAGTAAATAATTGAGGTAATTGAATAGCTGTATTGGAACTAACATGGATCATAACACAAATTACTTTTCTGCTCTCTTAATTCTGAATCAGCAGAATATGGCTAGATACGATCGTCAATTGCCAGGTATTACGGACCTTTTATGACTGTATCCAACACACACTACAAAAATTATTTAAAATTAAAAATTATATGGCTACCCAATCACAGTGTCCCTGGATGTTATAGAGGTCAAAGCAAAGCAAAATCAAATCTCATCCGTATAGTCATTTCCTTGTAACTCCCTGATTCCTTATCTTTGATTTCTCAAAAATGAAAAAAAAAAAAAGGTAAATTCAAGTTGGCATTATTCAAACGCCAAATATACAGGAAACCCAAATTAAAAGTGTATCAGAATATTGAGAATTTTTCACTACAAAGTTGCCAGCCCATTCCGCTCTGAGTTAAGCAAGATTGTGCTCCACCTCTTGAACCTCAAATCAAACTCAATACCTCCATGGATAACTACATCTGTTTCCTAGACCACAATCCGAATTTCAGTATATTGAGGGAATCTCAGATCGAAAGGTAGGGTTTCTCAGCAATATCAATGAAGCTAGTCAGATTTTTATTTCTACTTTTTGTGAAATTTAATACAGGGCAGAGCTTAGTCTACCTTTTCTTTTTCCTTGCTGGACATTTTGTTTTTTGAATGGCATGCAGTTTCACTCCTCCATTTTTCCTGGATAGAAATTGATCATCTCAGATGATCTTTCCAGAACTTCCATCTATTAGATAAAGTTTGGAGATTTTGCTGAGTAGGTATTCTGAGTAGATTCAGTTTGGCATAGTGGTTAAGGCATTGGGCTAGACTAAACTGGGAGACAGGGAGTTCTAGTCCTGCCTTAGGCACACAGTCAGCCGAGTGTCCTTGGACCAATCCTTCCTTCTTAACCCTTGGAAGGGGGCAGTGGCAAATCATTTTTAACAAAAAACTTGCCAAGATACTGCAGGAACTTGTCTAGGCAGTTGCTAGGAGGTAAAAATTGACTAAAAAGTGTCTCTCTCTCTGTGTGTGTTACATACACATGTGGTATTCCAGAACTTTGAGATATGAATTTTAGAATTATTCCTATTTAAATAATACTGCTTTGTCTTCATATTTGGACTTGGAACTCAGAAAGGATCAAGATTATTATCTCTCTGTTTTCCCTGGGATCTGAGAAGGATGAAGAAGCACATTTCAGGGTTTTTGGTTGTTGTTTTTGTTTTGCCACACTCCTGTTCATAAATTGCCACAATGAGTAAATCGTGGGAGACCTTTGGGTCTAATTTTAATTCCCTAAAGCCTAGTTTTAAATGACAAATGTATTTTTATGATTTAAGGAGGTTAACTGGATTCACTTCCTATATTTCTGTCATTAAGACCTTGTGGGCTGGTGTCATTGACATTACTTTGGTTTTTATTCTTGTTTCTATTATTATCCCTAATTACATCACTGTCCCTGGATGAGTGTTCTTTTCTGCCCAGCAACAGTAATTCCTTGCCATTCCTTTATAGGAATTAATGCAGTAGCAGAATCAAGAGGAGTAACTGATCATAGGTGTAAATAAATCTAATCTATCTGCCTTGCATCTTTCTTGGAACTGACATAAGCAAGGTGAGTTATGAAATAGGAAGAGTGGGTGAATAATCCAACACAGAAATTATAGCCAATGGCAGTAAGAGCAGACTATTTATGAGTTGAATCTTTGACACTCAAGTTGCTATTGTGACAATATAAATAGCCAGACCTGAAAGTTTGAACAACCACACTTACAAATGCTTCTTAACAAGTCCATATTAGAATCATAGAATATCCAATAACAAGTGTTTTATTTCAGATCTCCCAACTGCAAACCAATATCTAAATCCAAGATCTTCATAGCTTTCCCAGCTGGACGTTGTATAATGGCTTCCAGTTTTGATCCTGTCAGTCAGTTCCTGGCTGGCTTCAGTTTGGACTACAACTGTTAGTATGTCTATATCTATATTTAGTGTTGCATTTTGCACAACATGGAGTGAATACTTTGAATAGACAACCACATTGATTTATACACCTATTGAAGAGGAAAAACAAGATCTTGGAGGGGTGTGTGGTTATGCTAAAAACAAACAAGGTACTTGTGAATGAAGAGTGAATCACTAATAACTAGCTGGTATTCAGACTTTACAGACATTTAAAAATAAGTGGGAAAATATAAGCTGCTAAGTGTTTTTTAGAATTACAGAAGAATTTGTTTAATTTTCCATTTGTATCCTATTCTTTATAAAAATAAAACAGAAATATCTAGTCTGATATTGAACAGTGTTGAAAATAACATCAACTATTGTTTCAAAACAATGGCCTGTTATTGAATTAAACTGGTACATTTATTTATTGCTTTTATATTTTCTGGCCTTTTAAAATCTTGTTAATGAAGTCGTATTAATTCAAATAAAATATATAAGTTTCTAACATATCCTCCTTGGTGCTTTCTTTCCACACCAAAAGTGTAATACCATTGGGGAAAAGAAGCAGAAAAATATCTTCAAGTAGTTTTGAATTTCAGACTTCTGCAGGTTCTTAGTCCCTATCCAATTACATGGATGGCATCTTATTTACAAAAATGGTTAGGCCTCCTGAGAGAAATGCAGCTTTCCTTCATTTCTTTTACGCTTCTTCACTAGGATTAACTTCAGCTGATTTCTCTCACTGAGCACAATAGGGAAAAGTGAACTGCTCCTGGGAATTGCTGAACAAGGATTTGTTCAGTTGTTTGGTTCATTTACAAGTTTTTAGACAAACTGTTTTAGATATGAAAACTAATGCTGAGCCATTAGCTCTTTCTCCCTCCAGGGTGGGAGGGGCCAGCCAGTCATAGGAACTACCAGCCATAAAATTAGTTATGAGTTCGCCCGAACCTGGACGAACTGGTAGCAGCCCACTCCTGTATCTATCTATTTTCTATCTCATATCTATCTATCTATCTATCTATCTATCTATCTATCTATCTATCTATCTATCTATCTATCTATCTATCTATCATTTCTCTCTCTATATATATATATCTATATCTATCTCTCTATCTCTATCTCTACTCTTTCTCTCTCTATTATCTCTCTATCTACTATCTCTCTATCTTTCTATATCTATCCATCTATTATCTATCTATCTATCTATCTATCTATCTATCTATCTATCTATCTATCTATCTATCTATCATCTATCTATCTATCTATCTATCTATCTATCTATCATTTCTCTCTATATATATATCTATATCTATCTCTCTATATCTCTACTCTCTCTCTCTCTATTATCTCTCTATCTACTATCTCTCTCTCTCTCTCTCTCTATCTATCTATCTATCTATCTATCTATCATCTCTCTATCATCTCTCTATCTCTCTATCATCTCTATCTCTCTATCTCTATCTATCTCTTTACTATATCTATCATCTCTCTCTATCTGTCTACTATCTCTCTCTATCATCTCTATCTATCTATCTATCTATCTATCTATCTATCTATCTATCTATCT
>NW_020718337.1:0-21746 GCF_900518725.1 Notechis scutatus
AGCCTGCTCTAGAACATATATTGGCCAAATGGATGTTGTTACACCAATAAGCATGCTGCTGAGGATAGAAGGTGCTTGGGAAGAGAATAGAATAAAATAGAATTCTTTGTTGGCCAAGTGTGATTGGACACATAAGGAATTTGTCTCTGGTGCATATGCTCTCAGTGTACATAAAAAGAAAAGATACATTCATCAAGAATCATAAGGTACTGTACAACACTTACTGATAGTCATAGGGTGTACTCCCAAGTACTGGTATTACAGTCTTCAACTTGGTATCTTCCAAAGTACCTTTCCACCTGCCAGATCCTCTTAGATAGACATTCCAATTAAATAACCTGAATCTTGCATGGCAACCTACGGAGATTCTACTCTGTTTGTATCTTCAGGGCACTCTGATTTGTATTGGATATCCACTGCTCCAAGTCTGTATTCTTTCCTCAACTTTCAAGATCCTGTTTCTCATCAATTGATTACTCTGTTATGAAGTTCATCTGTTCACATTTGCTTTCATTTTCTTTCTCTCTGGCAGTGTGATGGGACTGACTTGACTTCCAAGATTCAAGAACTGAAATTTCAATGTATAGTATTTTTAAACATACCCAGGTAAATAATTTTTATTCTAGAACTCATATAATTGAATCTTTGTTAAATGTTTCAAAAGAGTAGAAAACAAACAAGCAAAAACCCTGTGGATACATTTATTTCAATGTATTTATTTATCTGTCTGTATTTTTTGCCAGCATGCTCCCTAGTGCTCCCACCTTCTATTTTCCCCACAACAACAACCCTGTGAGGTGGGTTGGGCTGAGAGAATGTAGTTCACCCACCTAGCTTTCATGCCTAAGAAACAACTAGAACTTACAGTCTCCTGATTTCTAGGCCAGCACCTTAACTACTACACCATAATCTTCAAATTCTTCCTAGCTTCCTGCTCTTTAATTCAATAGTTTTCCTAGCCATTTATAAGTGCTCTGGTCAAAGTTTATTTGTTGAAGGCCAGCAGATAAAATTAGTTATGAGTCCAAAAAAACTCTCAAGCCTAACCTGTTTTTTTTTAATATTCAGATCAGCAGATTTTTCTAACCCAGACCTTGTTTTGTTTAAGCTTCAGCTTTTCCAAAATAAATAAATCAAAATGTATTTATTAGGAATTTATTAGTTAGTAGAAAAGTAGGTAGCCTGCATATTGACAGGGCTGCAGTCCAAATTTCCTGATGTGATTTTATGAAGTGCTTGAAAACACCACTTGTGAATTTTACTGAAGGTTTAGTGCCTGAATGAACTCTTATTTAGCTCAGGAGGGGGAGAGACACAGAGAAAACAGATTTATTCTGATGCTTTTTTAAAAAAAAAAATCAAATCTGATTTCTCTTTTTGTATGATCATCTGCCTTTCTCCAAATCCATACACTGCTATGTATTTGACTCCATAAAAGAGTCAACTTCTTCATTTCATGAGTGGATGTGAAATACTGTGTTTGTTGTTAGAATACTGTGGATATGTCATAGTGTATCATATTAACACAGCACTTCCCTGACCCACTTTTTAAAAAGTATTGTTGCACAAGCAGCCCATAAAACTCTAACCCTCATCAATGAGTCAATCTGCCTGCCATAAAAATAATATAACAAAATATATAGACTTTTGTAACAATAGATTTTTTTTAAAGTATCATTTGAGAATTTTTATTTTTAAATTGAACAGGGTCAGCACAAGTTCTCAACATACTTGTTTTCTGGACCATCTGGAGATGGTTATGCTGACTTTTCTTCATCTGTGCTGTATCAGATCTTCTATGCAGGAAGAGCATTTCATAAATATATTGCAATTGAAAAAAAAGCTAGTTTGATATAATGGTGAAAGGCATCAGTTACAAATGATAAGTCCATTTGGTTTTTGTTTTGCCTTAGGCTGGGTGAGTTTCTTTCCATCTCAACTCTAAGAAGGTAGTGGCAAACCGTTTTTGAAAATGTTGTCAAGAAAATGGCACAGGCTTGTCCAGACCAGGACTCAAGAGTGATTTAAAAATGTGTGTGCGTGCACATACATAGACACACAAACATACAAAATTCTTGAAGCCTCCTGGCTAATTATTTTTTTGGTAGATTTAATGATTTTCAAAAGCATGTGGGAATTCATAGGGTGCAGGCTACATGTGTTCTCTAATATATATTGCCAAGATTAGAGGGTAACAGAGCTGGATTTCAGGGGTATAATTTGGCCATTTGTTCAGGTTTCGGATGATTTTAAGGAATGTCTCAGGGATGTCTTTGGTGATGTCTTACCATCATCAGAAGACCTTCAGTGGACCTCCAGAAGGTCAGAAGTCTGAACTGAAGCCCTTTCAGTCCTTCAAATGCTACCCACTCTTGATCCAAAGTAATCATTCACACTGCTTTCCTCTTATTCTAATAAAATTAACATAGGCATTGATATGCTTGCCTATTGTTCAATAGTAAATTCCTAACAGTACCTGAGAGACTCACAGACTTCTATTTTGCAATAAACTGAAGGTGACTGTATGCATAGTATAGCCCAAAACTTCTTGCCATGATTATGACTATTGCTGCCTCTGTGATCTTCTCTTCCACTGCCTCAAAATCTCACTTGGAAGGTCCTTTCCCCAATGTGAGACTCCATTAGTAAGCATCTGCAGAGATCACCTATCTCATTTGAGCCTAAAAAAAAAGCATATCAGAGAATAATGATGCAGTCCCAGAATACCAACCTATATTGATAAAATTACTCTGAAGACTTCTTATTTTGAGCCATCAAAATGGATAGGCAGTTTGAAAGTGCTGGAGGTCTCCAGAAGAGAAACTCTAATGTAGATGCTTCTGATGGCACATATTTCTCATTCAGATTTTGCATCTTATTCAGAGAACTGCATCAAAATGCAAAATTATACCACCTAGAGAACTAGATGGTGGGAGGACTGCAGATGGTGGGTCAAGTTCAACCCGTTTCTTCCAACACAAATTGAATATCTTTGTCTCATGGGGGAGCCTGCTCTGGGATTTACACACTTGTCTACATCAAAATAATCTAAGTGTGGTGCCATATATCCCTATCTCAGTTGAAAGAATGGATCTTCATTCTGTGAATCCTTCCTATATCAATAGAATAGAACATAACATAACAGAATAGATGAAAATAATTAGTCCCTGCTTCAAAGGCAAGTCTACATTCTATGTGAAAAAGTGACTCTTAATTTTTCCCTGAACAATTTCTGTAACAAAGGAAAGACCTCTCAGCTCTCAGAAGTCATTTGTACAGAACAAAGCTACATATGAGCTTGATTATGTAAGTTTCTGCTAAAGATAACATTGGCTGAATGTTCACTGAAGTCCTTACAGCTTCAACTTCTTTCTATAGGTATTGTGCTGGCACAATGCCCTGGGGTAATCCAGGAGACCATAGAGAATTCGAACCTCAGAGACATGATGATGGTTACATTGAGGTCATTGGATTCACCATGGCATCCTTGGTGAGTATTTTTTTTAAATAAATTTCTTCTCATACTAGTTACAGGGCTATCAGGCAATCAGAGCAAAAGAGCAAACCATACAAAATGAATTAAATGGCAATTGGCAATGAGCATTATGCATCTGGCATGCATCTGTATTGGACAGATTTGCCAATTTAAGGAAACAATGGAGGAAAGTTAACCACTATCCACTCCTATGCTTGAAAAAATTGTTTGCATGCAACTGTTTCCTCTCTCAACTTGGTATTTTTCTTCTTCCTTACTGATTTTGAGATGTGGCAGATGACGATACTGCAAGGAGCAATGATTTCTCAAAAGATTGTACCTCTTTCCATGAAAATATCTCCCATGCTTATATTCAGTTTAAACAATGGATGAATTCGATTTCCTGGTTGCCTACTGTTGTGAAAATAGGAGGATTTGTCTCATGATATCAGTATTGAACTGAAGACAATCTGTTGTAGACTATTAGCAAGATAAGTCTGTAATGAAAAGTGAGATATTGGCCACACAATTTGGCCACCTTCTATTTAAGATAAGGCAAGAATTGCGTACACCATCTAAGAATCTTTTTAAAACTTTCTTTTATTTTGGAAAGGGAAGAAAGGAAGAAAGAAAGACCTACATACGTTGTTTCCCTCTCTTTTCTCCTTCTTTATGTCATGGAAAGGCTGCTCTTCAAGTGGGAGGTCATGGAGAGAGGTTACACCAGTGTCGGGAAGTGACTCTATTAACATATAAGTCCATCCCCATGCAAGTGGATGGTGAACCATGTCGGCTGGCTCCATCGCTCATCCGAATCTCCCTTAGGAATCAGGCCAATATGGTGCAGAAAAGCAAGAGAAGAACATCCATGCCTTTACTCAATGAGTAAGTTGGTTACATGTGCTTTTTGGTAGAGGCAAATCTTAAATGTGAGATGTCACAAATGTCAGGTGAAGCTGCAATGGCAGTCAGGAATGAATTCAGGATGTAGCAACTATACTGAACTATAATTCTGTGTGGAAAATTTTAATGAGGCCCCCTCTTTCTCTCAAAGCTTGTCCCTCATGTGTCTCCATCTCCTGTAGACTGCCATCTCCTTTTAATGACCCCATAATCCCTTGTGGGGTGGAGTCTGGGCAATTGAACGGAGCTGAGTGTTTAATGGCTGGATGCCCTTCCTGTCCCCAATGTGGAGTTATATTCAGCAGATACATTTTCAATGTGCCCAGAGAGAGAAATATCTGCCTGTACCTAGGATTGAACTCACAGCCTCCTGATTGTGAGGCGACAGCAACACCTCTGGGCCATTGCACCACTCCCTGTAATGACTGCCATGCTCCATGTTAAATATCTTGAATCTTCTCTAAAGATAGATGAGATCATGCAACAACATTTCCAGAACTGTCCTTGTAAAAAATGAATCTCTAGTAACAATTAATTAGTCTCTTTCTTTTAATTTCTATTTTCCATTATGTTCCTTCTTGGGCTGAATGAAAGTTTTCAATCCTGCTTTAAGTCTCTTGAAATGAAATAGCATTTGCTTGTTGTGTACCCCGCTTTGGGCCTCAGCATGCTAACTCATTTGTAAACCATAGGTGTGAGCTCCTTTGCTATAAACTGTTGACATGATCACAACTTTCCTGTCACTCGGTTTAAAAGACAAAGGATTAATATGCACAACTAGAGTGCTCCAATATGAGCAACTGCCACTAACTTTCTGAAAAACTGGAACATAAAATTTGACCCTTCATGCAGTACATCCAGGGATGGGCTGCTGGGGGTCTGCAGGGGTTCGGGAGATCCTCTAGCTAAGATTCTGCACAGTTTGGAGAACCCCCAAATCCCACTCCTGGCTGCCCCCAACCACCCCACCCCTCCCAGGAGTCCCCATGTGGCCCATTTTGGATGCTGGTAAGTGCAGGGTGCATGCAGAGGCTCAGGGAGGGTGAAAAATGGGCCTCAGGAAGGCCAGAAATGGGCTGGTTTCTGGCTTCCAGAGAGCCTCCGAAGCCTGGGGAGGCCATTTTTGCCCTCCCAGAGGCTCAAGGAAAGTCTCTGGAGCCCGGGAAGGGCAAAAACACACACCCCCGCCGCCGTGGTGCAGGAGGCTGACTAGGCCACGCCCACCATGGCCACGCCCACCATGGCCACACCCAGCCAGCAACCAGGCAGAGAACCCGTTACTAAAATTTTTGAAGCCCACCCCTGAATATATCCCCAGCCCACTGGTAGGCAACTTATTAGCATCTATGTATCCAAAATATAATATTCTGATTTGGGTTACCACAAATGGTGCTCTCTGCTTTGCCTACTGCACTTCATTGCATTCTACTGTAGTTGGCTACAGCACCGGCTCCCAGGGGTGGGATTCAAAAATTTTAACAACCGGTTCTGTGGGTGTGGCTTAGGTGGTGGGCGTGGATTGGTGGTCATGTTATTGGCTGGGTGTGGCCAACTCAATATCACTCACATCGAGGCACGCATCTCCTCCCCTGGCCTCTCATGACTGTGGGGAAGCTGCAACAGTCCTAAGTGTGAAAAACAGCCATAAGTCACTTTTTTCAGTGCCATTATAACTTTGAATGGTCACTCCACACAAGCAAAGTACCAGCAAAGGAGGGGGGGAAAACTCCAGAGATGTTCCTGAGACAGGAAGTCTAGTCCTGCCAAGAATGTAATAAGGGTTAATGGAGAGGCAGTTTCTGTAAGCAACACCAGAATGTTTCCTTCCTGCCTTCCTTACAGGATTAGGCCAGTAATTCCTTCTAACAACCGGTTCTCTGAACTGCTTAGAATGTTAACAACCGGTTCTAGCGAATAGGTGCGAACTGGTAGAATCCCATCCCTGCTGGATCCCAACCTTTTGGAAACCAGAAACTGATTCTGTAGAGAGAGGGTTTTTTCGTGGACCAGAGGGGCCGTGGTTTCGCATACTACCTGCATCCCACAGATGGGGATTCGCTTGTTTGCGTGGCCCAGTTTCTGACATCCCATAGCCCGGTGCCAATCCATGGACTGGGGATTGGGGACACCTGGGCTTCAGTGCATTGTGTTGGGACGACTTGTCTCTTCCTGGTCACTGCTTATTGTCCTCATTGGCCTTTTTGTCCTTCTAAAGGGTTTAATCAGATGACCAATGAAACTGGACTTTCCCCCCCCCAAATTTTTTGTTATTGTTTTTAGCACAAAGAAAGGTTTAAAGATTTTGAAATTTGGTATTATTATGTCCCAGCAATGTATCCTCCAATTTACTCCAGTCCTGCCTGAAGTGACTTGAAAGTTTTTCAGGTCTGTTTTTGTGTTTTTTATGAGACTATTTATTTTGCCTCCAAACTATTCAAATATCAAAGCAAGGATAAGAAGCTTCAGATGGACAAGATTTAGCATCATTACACGACATTACTATTTTCATTTGCAAGTGCTTTTATGCTGCTTCAATCCAAAGTACATCTAACATCATGTCACAGTTTTCAGCTTTTAACCCTTTTTCTCCAGTAAACTCTAAGACAACATTTTAAGGTGATTCAATAATAATAATAAGCTAAGAAGCTAGGAAATAAAATTCTGAATGATGAATACTCACTGTTACAAAAAAGTTTAGAAAAATAGTATTCTGTAATATGGCAAACACAAAACATATCAACTATGGCAGGGGACATCACTAGT
This sequence comes from Notechis scutatus, assembly GCF_900518725.1. The sequence continues at coordinate 7,142 of NW_020718337.1, forward strand.
AAAGTAAATATATACTGTACTATAAGTTATGAGGTTCTTCAAATTGGAATGTTCTAGATCAGGGATGTCAAAATCAAGGGCCACGGCCTGGATCTGGTTCACGGGGTGCTTAGATCTGGCCTGCAGGGCAGCCCTGGAAACAGCGAAGGACTGGCCCGTGGTGCCTCTGCCAGTGAAAATGGAGCTTGGGAGGGCCATGTGTCTCTTGGGCTCCATTTTTGCTGGTAGAGGGCTGCAGGATGTTGAGCTGGCCATGCCCACCCTGGCCACACCCACCCCTGCCACTCCCCCCGCCCCCCCCAAGGGCAAACACAACCCGGCCCTCAATGAAATCGAGTTTGACACTCCTGTTCTAGGAGATTATAACTCTTTGGAATCTTAGGATTTGCATTCCAAACTGTCATGAGGAACGCTGCTTTATGGATTTTTAAATTGTTATTAGGTCATATGATAGAAGTTCATATTTATAAGAAACAAACTCTTCTGAAAATTTCTACACTCCACTGTAGGTTCTGATGTCCATTGTGTCCCATAGAAGAGGCATATTTCCACCTTGTGGTACTATCACCACATATGATAGTCAGGTAGCTGGAATCATGCATTTAATAAAATCTGTTATTTTCACCTAGAATCAAGGATGTTGAAAATAATTATTAAAGCTGGCAGCTGCTTTGTGTTTGTTCTTGGTGAAGGGAAATGATGTAATGCAAGAATTATGACATATGAGCCTGTCTCAAGAAAATTGTCCGTGGTCCTGTCAGGTTATTTGGATCTAAGCATACATTGGATGGATTGTGATTGCATTTGGTTTTCATTTATCTTGTTTTCAGTATACAGAGTGCCAATGGCTCTACAAAATGTATATACAGATATATCTGCAAAATGTATTGATAGCTGACCTGGATAAAAGACACTGTTCTTGGTTATTTGGTACACTATTTGGGTTTTTGAATCTATAATGCCTATCTTCCTTCCTCAGCTTCTATCACAGTGTTTATCAATCTCGGCAACTTTAAGATGTGTGGACTTCAACATTTAGCACGCTGTCTGGGAAATTCTGGGGGTTAAACTGGACACATCTTAAAGTTGCTCAGGTTGAGAAACAATGTTCTAGCTGAACAATCTGGTAGAAACCATAATGGAGTCACACATGCCAAGATATCATTATGCAAATTATTGTCTGTGGAGATTCTCAGTCATCTAGGTTTCGCTTATCACCCAAGAAGCTTCTTCAATTCTGAGGAAACTTCTTGGATGAGAAGTGAAATGTCTTCAAGGAAAAACAAAACCCAGTTGCCTTTTGAAAAAGCACCTTTGGGATGATTATGCAAATTATGCAGATGATAGATTCATGTCATTTGCATAATTATATTACGACATGTGTAATGATACTTTTCATCCTTGTTCTTCCAGAGATAGCCAAGCCAACAAGGAGAAAGGGTGAGAGAAAGTTAAGGTCTGGGGTAGAGGATCTAAGTATAAAGTATTTTCCTGGTTCAGGGAAAGAACTTCAACAACTTTTATTCTAAATCATTTCTCCTACATTTTTCTGCCAGTTTTATGCATATATATCCTGATTCCAACTTCTTTGGCTGAGAGAGCAAATGCTAATAAAGAAAACAAAAGAGGAGCAGATTTGATTAAAACAGACATAAGCTTTTAAAATATTTATTTTATATGCATAAAAGGGAAAAGAAAAAAGAAAGAAAAGACTCCTAATGTTTAAAACTTTCATATGCTAATGAAAGACAGTCTCACACATACATTTATGCTGTCTTATATAGATTAGATTCACATTTAAGTCAGTTTACTGAATGATAAAAATGGAGAATGATCCATATAAACTACTATTTGCAGTCCAAATGTCTAAAAGCCTCACAAAAAAAACTAGTCAAAAGGAGCATCTGTGCATAATTAAAAAGAATATGAGCATTTACAAAAATCAGTGGATCTGCCAGAACAAAGATAATATGTCAAATTCCTTTGTTCCAAAGGGAGCAGTAATAGCATATTAACTAATAGTGCATGTTGCATCTTAACCATTAGCTTCTCCAAAAAGGTGCCGAGGCATTCATTGCCAATGAAATAGGAGTTTTTGTTGAAATAACTGTAACTTGGAAAGGGTTGTGAGTTCTGGTAGGAACAGATTATAATTTATGGTTTGATATATTTGGTGAATGAAATATATACATTTGGCATTCACTAAGCAAAATGAATGGCGAGTGTAATTATTAATGGTGGATTATATTTATTTTATTACTAATTAACAGTATTGATATGCTGTTGGTTTTTGAAGACTCTTGGCTTCATAATACAAAAATAAAACATAAGCTGAAATCAACCTCATGTCAATTAAATCTCAACGATTGAAACCTCTATGAAATATTTTCATTTCAATTGATTGATTCATTCATTTTATGCCATCAAGTAGTTATCAAGCCCTAGTGACCCAGCATGTTGGCTGGGAAATTGTGGGAGTTGATATCCACATATCTTAAATTAGCCAAGGTTGAGAAACACTGGTCCAGAAGAATACTATGACCAATGATATTCAATTCTGAAAATCATCCGATGCACAACAATGCTTAAAGAGAGAACTTGAAACTTTTATAAGTAAATGAGACCGGATTTAATGAATATCCTAATAGGGGAAGCCATGTGTTAATTGGCATATCAAAATAAACCAGAATATTGAATAAGGAATGGAGAATTATCAGCTTGTTTAACTTAAAGCCTAATTTATATGTAAGTCTTTAATCACTTGGGCTGAATATTTGGCTTCTTTCCCTAGTTCAGAATGCAAGTTTTAAAAAAGGACTCCAAGAAAATATGTAACCTTAAATATGTAACCTAGAATATTTGGTTTAAATACTTTCTTTCTGCAAACTGTCTTCCAAGTTCATCTGTAAAATCTTTGTTGGAAGACATGAAAAAAGGCATGTGAACATTGCTAAAACTAAAGCAAATTAGTTTACCCTTTAACAGTTGGAATAATAATTGAATGATATAGAACTCAGATTTAGTATATGGAATGAATCTGAAAAGGTTGTACATTTTTTCCTGGTGGAAGCGGCCCCCTATAGAAATGTATTACAAAATTTTCTGGCTCTCAAAGTCAGTAATAAATATCCTAACTACAAATAATTCATTAAAATACAAAGTGGGGTTGCACGTACATAATATTACCTTCCATTGAAGTTAATAGGTAGCCCTTCTATTTTTTTTTAAACCCTCTTTATAGTCTTATGGATGATATTAAAGTCTGTTACTAGAGTTTTATCATTCAATAGTAAAGCTATCAAAATGGTAAAGGGATATTGCTGTGTGTGGCAGCACTTAATTAACTTTGGATAATATATTTTTAAAAGCTAAATAGAGTTGGACTTTTCAATACTTGGCAAGATACTGATAGAAAATCTCACGGCAGTCAGCTAGATCAGAAATTAGGAAAAAAAAAACATCTTGGAAACAATTCCGTAGTGTTGTGAAGAATATTATATGAATATGTAGACTCTCAACTCAAGCAAATATTTCCTTACTGTCATTGAAAACTTACAAAGATGGAAGGAGATGATACACATAATCAAAACTGTTGTAACTGGAAAATCTAAGCATAGGAGACCTTGTATAAAATACAATGGTTGTCACTATTCCAGTTAAGAATATGAACTTATTTGCCCTGCAGTTGTTAGCTGTTTGCTTCCTATGCATAAATCAGATGGAAATGAAGCCACTTTAAGAGATTCCTTTTGTAAAAGAGAGACTGGCAAAAACCAGGGGAGGAGTTAAACTAGGCATCAGTTTAGAGTCCTTACATAGCCACAAAAGAATGAAGTCCAACCCCCCCCCCATTGCCATTGACACTTATCTAACTTTAACTAGTGCTGACCATTAGTTGAGAAGATTCCTGTGCACTAGCTTTTAGCAATAAATCAGTTACCGGTAATCAATTCATGTGTGCATCTCATTTTTCATGCCTGAGATTTTGGATTTCAACTCCTTATTCCACGTGACCCTAATAATGCCCTGATATTGTCTTTAAGGCAGATAATATGGTTCCTGATTGGTGGGTTCTTTTGCTTTTCCTTTCTTATGGGAAAGCAAGTTCCAAGATGTATTCCTTTCTGGATTTGGCTTCCCATTTGAATTGCCTAATATCAGCTTGCTAAAATTTGCAGTAGCATGAATAACTATTTTCAATAAAATTGGGCATGTCTATAATCCAGTGGCTGGCTGGGGAATTCTGAGAGTTGAAGTCTGCACATATTAAGGTTGCTACCTCTGCCCTAACTTGTAGAGAACCAACTATGTATGGTTTAATACATAATCTGGGGCTACTATAAATGTGACATATGCCAGTGATTCATCTTATCATTTGTCTTAGAAGTTTGCAATAAGAACCTTTAGGATGAGAAATGGGTACATTTGCAGTGTCTCTTTGCCAGGGCTCATGAAAAAAATTGAAGGACATACATACATTTAAAGACATTTGCAAACCCTTGAAGTCCTTCAGCCCATGGTGTTTCACACATAAGTATTTTCAGAAAGGATTCCTGCTTGCACTGCTAATTAAGTTGCATTGTGCAGCTATCCTATCTACAGTGTCTTCTACAATGGATTTTTTTCCTGGAAAGAAAAAGATAGGAGGAGTCTGGATGTTTATAAATAGAGGGAGACATTGTTTGGACCTCCATAAAATTCCATAAATTGGGAAAATTAATTGCATTTAAAAATCTTGATTTTTCTGAAGAAAAGAACTAAAGGAATCATACAATTAGGGAAGCCAGGGTTTCTCTCCATTAATAAACCACATGTAATTTGAGAACATATCAATGCAGTTAACATAGATATTCTTACAAACTCTGAATGGATTTACAAGTGTGTGTATGTGTGTGTGAATATTGATAAGCAATTTTTGCAAAGATAATTTTGCCATTCCAGAAAAAGATTTAAATGCCACCAATCTCTATGTTTGCATCCACACAGGGAAGAAAATATATATTTGTTTATGGCTTTTATCTCTTGTGTCCCTTTGTGTTCTGCATCGGACTGAATTAATCCAGCAAAAGAATGAGTTGCCTTTCACTTCCTGCTATTTCTAGGAGGTGAAAAAATGTGGTGATGAATGAAATAAATGAAAATTGGCTTTGTGGTGACAATACTGCAATTTTGCCAGACTGGAGATACAAATCTGATACATAATCGGAATGTCACTTTGAAGGGAAAAGTGCTATATTATCAGCATCCAGTTTCTCAAAAAGGCATTTTCTGATCAAAAGACAACCTCCTGTTTCACGCATAAGCTTGGCAGCGATCTGAGATCGGTGACAGCCTCCTGTGACCCCGTGAAGAGAACATACGAGAAAGACCGTTGCTCAGACCATTTATTTCCTCACAGTGGCTTTTGAAGGTTTGCAAGTGGGAGACAGAAAGATACAGGTAGTCCCCAACTTACAACAGTTTGTTCAAAGTTACGTCAGCACTAAAAAAAAGTGACTTATGAGCCACGGTGGCGCAGTGGTTAGAGTGCAGTACTGCAGGCTATTTCTGCTGCCTGCCGGCTGCCTGCAATTTGGCAGTTTAAATCTCACCAGGCTCAAGGTTTCATCAAGGGATAAATGTGATAAATAAATACATAGTTATCCCTGTCCATTTTTTCCTAGCACAATTTTATACACCTCAGTCATGTTCCTGTCAATCACTTTTTCTTCCAAGTTAAACATTCCCAGACTCTTCTCGTAGAGAAGTTGTTTATGACCTCTGATCATTTTTATTGCCCACTTCTTCCAATTTGCTAACAGAGCCATGCAAAGGATAGTAAACATGTACTGCATGTGCCATAAATTTTTATAAGGACATCATGACCTCTGCAATTTTATTTTCAGTCCCTCTTTTAGCAATCTTAGCATGAAATTTGCCTTTTCACAGCTGCTACTTAAATTTTCCTTGAGCTCAATTGGACAGCAATTTCCTCCTTCCCTTTGAAAAGCAAACATGATGAGGGAAGAATGATGTGTGTGTGTGTGTGTGTGTGTGTGTGTGCACAGCTAGTTTCTGAATTTTGCACCCTTTTATTGGTCAAACAGAAGGAACATGGGAGAACATGGAAGAACAGAACATTCATTAGCAGCACAAAACTGTTACTGAGAGCTTAAGACCAAAGTTTAAAGAGTGATTTTTTTTAAGTAATAGTAAAAAAAGGGAGATTAATATAATCAATTTAATATGTGTATTTGCTTTTAAAATTTATGGAATGAGCCTCAGAACAGCAATATTCAAAACTATCCCCTTGTCTCAGAAATCCAAGCTGGAGTTATAGAAATCTGCAAATGATACCTCCCATCGAAAAGTGTTTAGTTTTAGTTATGGATTTTTTCAGTTGTGTTTCAATTTTATCTTGTTCCTACTCTAGGTTACAATTTACTGACCTCAGGCTAAATTAAAGGTGGGGAGGGGATTAAGTTTGATGACCTCAAGCCATTTTGACTAAACATCAAGCAGAAAAATGTCACACACGAAATGTACTTTGCAGTTCTCCAAAGCTCTCATGTCCCCTTTTATATCCAGCGCAAACTGCTCTTGTGTTTGTAAGTCTGATCATTTTTAATTGATCAGGAAAGGGGATGAGAGGACTTTTATAATTTGAATGAAGGATAATTCTGGATTCTGGATAATGTAATTTTATATTTGTATTACTAATGGATTGAAACCTAATCCTCTTCAGTGTGACTTGTACAAGTTGTGAAATAGTCAAGGACATACTGTTATTATCTGTAGCTTATTGTGAGGTGTTATACAGGTAGTATTCGACTTACAACCACCATTGAGCCCAAAATTTATGTTGTTAAGTGAGTTTTGTCCCATTTTACAACATTTCTTGCCACGGTTGTTAAGTGAACCACTGCAGTTGATAAGTTAGTAACCCGGTTGTTAAGTGAATCTGGCTATCCCATGGACTTTGCTTGTCAGAAGGTTGCAGAAAGTGATCACATGACCCTGGGACGCTGTCGTAAGTATGAATCAGTTGCCAAATGTCTGAATTTTGTTCACATGATCCCGGAGATGCTGCAAAGGTTGCAACTGTGAAAAACGGTCTTAAGTCACTTTTCAAAGTACTGTTTTAACTTTGGTCACTAAATGAATTGTTGTAAGTCGGGGACTACCTGTAGTGATGTTGCAAGTAAGGATAGTGCACAGCTCTGGCTGATTGTCATATGTACATGTGGGAGAGAAAGAGAAAGAGAAAAAGAAGGGGGGAGAGAGAGAGAGAGAGAGAGAGAGAGAGAGAGAACATTTTTTTTTCTAGTTCAATTTCAGAGCCTACAATAAATATTTTGTTGGACCTATTCATAAGGAACACAAAAATGTAAATGCATGTTGTCCTTGCTCAACAACTGGTATGACTGTAATTTTGTCGCTGGTATCATAATGATTTATATTGACTGTTTCTAGTATGATTTGATTGCTTATTGTACCTTATGACTATTATTAAGTGTTGTACCTGATGATTCTTGATTCTTGACGAATGTATCTTTTCTTTTATGTACACTGAGAGCATTTGCACCAAGACAAATTCCTTGTGTGTCCAACCGCACTTGGCCAATAAAGAATTCTATCTATTCTATCTATTCTATTAGTGACCATTCAAGATTATGACAGGCTCCCAAAAGGTACTTATGACCAGATTTTGAAGGTCTAACAGCTGCACATTCCTGTGTGGCCATGTGATCATATTTTGGGCCCTTGGTAACAAATTCACTTTTATGGCCTTTGCAGCATACTTACAGTGATTTTTTTTTTTTTTTTGCTGGTTTCAAGCAATTACTTCTGGTAAAAACAATACCCACTGGATAAAACAGTGGTTGCCAACTGGTGGTCCACGAGAAACTTTGATGGTCCACAGAGAACCCCAGAGCACCCCCCAAAGCAATTAATCCAGGCTGTGCAGAAACACAAGGCTGTGCCGCCCACATGGCCCGTGGGAACCCTTCCCGCCCACTCACTCCTTACTTGGCAAACTTGCCTGCTAAGTTGCTATTTTTCCTTTCCCCCCCCAACCATCAGCTGTTCCACTGTGCCAGGAGATTTAGATTAGCTCGAAAGCAGGAAACGGTTGAATTTCTTGCTTTTTAGCTAATCTTTAGATCTTCAGCTCTGCTTTTAAGCTGAGAGAAACCTTCCTTAGGACTGAAGCTTCTATTTGTCAGTGCAGACTTAGGTAGCTGATGGCAGATAGATAGATCTCTGAATGAATCTGTCATTCTGTGAGCAACTCAATCTGCCTGCCTGTTTTGCCTGGTTTTAGGTAAAAGTTGCTCTTTTTTCATAAAAAATTCAATATTTTCATAAATATTTATAATATTTACATACAAGTCATGCCCAGCCAGTCACTTGACCACCAAGCCACACCCACAAATTAGGCCATGCCCACAGAACCAGTTGTTAAGAAATTTGAATCCCACCCCTGCTTCTGCTTCTGCTTCTGCTTCTGCCTCTGCCTCTGCCTCTGCCTCTCTCTCTCTCTCTCTCTCTCTCTCTGTGTGTGTTTGTGTGTGTGTGTGAGTGAGAGAGAGAGAGCGGTAGAGAGAAAGGTTAGATCCGATCTCTCTCTCTCTCTCTCTCTCTCTCTCTCTCCCACCAACGTCAGCAAGCCGCTGTCAGTCAAAATTCATATTAGTGGACCCTGGGATTTAAAATTAAAAGTTTGGTGGTCCCTGAGGTCCAAAAGGTTGGCATCCCCGGGAGAAAACAATTCCCTTTACAACCACTGCAAAAAAGGTCGTAAAATCAAGCACAGTTACTTGCTTGTTTGCTTAATGGCAGCAATGACTTACAACTGTAATTCTGGACTTAATGAAAGGCATTAATTGAGGACTATGTGTATTCCATACTGCATTTTATATTTTCAGATATGGGTAAGCAATCATAAAATAATGTCTTAAAAATACATACATTTTTGAAACCTTTAAATTGGTCCAAGAAAGGTATTGTTCAATAAATATTTTAAGGACAGTGCAATTCTATAGACTTGTTTAACAAAGAAAAAGAAAATGAAATGGACTTAAAAATAATATAATACAGCTGAGTTATTTTCTTTTGTGCAGTGTTGACAGGGTTTCCCAAGACTCTTGCAGTTTGCTTTGAAGGATGCTTTGTCATATTTATGTGACATATCAGAGGAAAAGGAGCCTCTATATATTATATGAAGAGTGCCGATGTTGCATACCTCTGCAAGCTGGGGATGAGACAGCTGCATGTTTGAAATTGTATCACCTGCTTTCTTTAAACCAGGGACATCTACCTGATTCTGGGTCTTGTGTTATGGCCCGCTGGCAGCAGAGTCAGACAGTGAGGAGGTTGGGGAGGAACCTGGGCCAGTCTTGGAGGCTGAGGAAGGCTCGGACGAGGGCTCTGCGTCAGAGGCAGAGATGGGGCCAGGGCAAGCTGGCAGTTATCAGCTGCCTTCAGAGTCGGACAACAGTGAGACGGGGAAGCAGCTGGAGCCGGTTCCCAGCCTGCGCATGTGCAGAGCTGCCAAAAGAAAAGAACAATTATGAACTAAGGGTCAACGTGGGAGTAAGGCCACAGGTGAACGGTGAATGGCCCCTCCCATAGGGATTAAAAGAGGAGCAAAAGGGAAGGGGGCTTTTGCAGGAAACAATTCGTTCGTTGCAGCAGTGTGAAGATCTGTCTGTGCATCTCAGAGATTCTGTGCCGAGCCCTTCCTTGTCAGCACTACGTTTGAAAATATTTACTTGGCAGCTCTCCAGTTAGATAAGATCTGTACTCCTAATTAGACCCTTGAAAGACTGTTTGCCAGGCCTTTGGCTGAATGTAAATGCAAGAAACGCACCTTCATTTAATAAAAGGGGTTTTGCCAGTACAAAAAGTCTGCTTAATGGTTTTTGGGGAAGCCTAGGTCACAATACCTTGTGTGACCTTTGTGCAGGAAAACACATCTTTTGGTTCTCCCCTGCTGCAAAATCCAAAACTGTGAGTTGTAATGACAAGGCCACTGGACTGATAATAAATGAAAGGAATGGTTGAGAGCAAAGGTGGTATTCACCAGGTTCTGACCAATTCTTGAGAACCGGTAGCAGAAATTTTTTTTTTTTTTTTTTAAAACAAGTTTTATTAAAAGTTTCAACAACAAACAAATCATTACATATTAAATCTTTCCCTGTCTTTCTACAATAATTTCCCCAATATTCTCATAAAACACAAACAAACACAAACAAACATAAAAAAAATCTTTTAGTAAAGTACCTTGGCCCCAGTTACCTCTCTTTGCATGGGCTAAAATAATAGCACATATCACTCTTCACATTTCTATCTTATTTAATCCATCTTAATTAAATCATTAAATTTGTATCTTTTGCCCATTCATTTATCTCTCTATCTCTTCTTATAATAAAAAAAAATTTCTCCTGAAATCACTAATCAGAGTATGATGCCTTTCTATCCTCCCCCTAAGTTAGTAAAATTAACATTCAGCATAACAAATACCCAATTTGGTTCTGCTTGGTACATTCTATCCACCAAAAATGTTTAAATACATTGTATCCTCCTTTCCTTCGATATTTTATTACATTTTAAAAATCAATCATTATTAAAAACTTCAACATTTTAATTTCTTATTAAATCTTAAACCATTCTAATTTACTATTTCAAATATAAATGTTACAATACCATCTTCTGTACCTTAGCAGAATCTTTCTTACAGAAAATTATATTTCATCCTTTGTCTCTAAAAAAAATCCCTCTTCTCCCATCCAATTTTAAAGCTTTGAGGCTTTTCTCCGCCTTTCCCCTTTCTTTCTTCCCCCACCAAATCTTCCTACCCCCCCTTCTTCTTCTAACCTCTACCTTGCTGGGATCCCTTCTCTGTTGTGTTCCCTTTTTCTCTTGTTTGTTATCATTATATTTACTTTGCATCATATTTTTCTCTTTCTCAAATGTTTTTTTAGATCTTAAGTCCTTCATTTTCCTTGCTCTCTTCCTTCCTTCTTCCTTAAATAAGTTTTGGGATTCAATGAAGATGGCGTCTTCGTCTCTTCCTTGTTGTTCTTCTTCCGTTTCCATCTGTTCCATTGTCTGTTGGTAATTGACCAGCGCCATTTCTAGAAATAGAAAAGCTTTTTCCATGCCATCTTTGCAGGCTGCTTTTGTTTGCTCATATTCATCCCTCAGGTCTTCAAAAAGGAAAGCCATTATAAATAAATCTTTTCTTTTCTTTATTCCTCTTTCTTCTTACACCAACCAAATATTCCGAGAGAAAGGCAAAACAATCCCAAAATCCACAATCCTCAATAAATCCAAGCAAGCCAAAATTCCCCCTTCCTCTTCCAGGGGTGGTATCAAACAAATAAAAAAAAAGAATCCAAGTCTATATTTTAAAGCCTTATTAAGATTGTATTTCTGTCCTCAAGTCTTCAAGGCATCTCCTCCAACAAGATCCAAATTTATATATTTTCTTTATCCTCTCCCTTCCGGCTTAATTCCGTCGGGAGGGAGAGTAAACTTTCCCTTCAGCACCTCAAAATAGCCGCTTTTTTTTCTCTTGTGGAAGAAATCATCAGAAAACCATCTTTTCCAGGAATTAAATTAGATAAATCTCAAAGCCCTGGGTCGACCAAGAAGAACTTTTACTTTCAATAACTTTCTCTTCTTCCTCCTGCGCATACTTGCCCGGCTGTCAACTTCTTTGTGGCGGCCATTACGGACCGCCGCTGCACCGTCCTGGTAACAGGGGGTTCTGCCGGCCAGGGAGGGGGTCTGCAGCACCCCCAAACCCTTCCTCCGGATCCCCCTTACCTTCAGCTACCCCTGCAGGGCAGCCTTGCTCCGCACCCGTCCGGGTCGGAGCCCCAAAACGGCTAGCGCGGCAGGGATCGCGCAGCTTCGCGAATCCCTACCGCTCGCGAAGCCGACAACCGGAAACCAACCCGGTAGCAGAAATTTTGAGTAGTCCGGAGAACCGGCAAATACCACCTCTGTCTAGCCCTGCTCCCATCTATTCTCTGCCTCCCGAGTCTCAGCTGATTAGCCGGGTCTTCTTTTATTGCCCTGCACAGGAGAATGGAGCTGGAAAGGTGGTTAGTGGGGTGGGATGGAAATGGGGATTTTACAGTATCTTTCCCCTGCCGCTCCCACCAAGCCACACCCACCAAGCCACGCCCACAGAACCAGTAGTAAAAAAAATTGAATCTCACCACTGGTTGAGAGACAATGAGGATGTGGAGAATCCATTTATACTGAGATGGTAGCAGCTATTTACTGCTAGTAAAATGAACTGTAAATGCAATGCCTTTTCAAAACTCTGCCAGGGTCCAAAATGTGCACAGCAGTTCCCCTATCATCTTGTACCTATATTTTCTCTCTCTCATTCGCTAAAGTCAATAAGCCGGGATTCTCTGCATTACATTTTGAAGGATTAGTGTTTTAGTAGTGATTGAAAAAAACACCAATATGTCTGAATACCAATATATCTGAAATACTGAGTCACACTTTGGATGAAGTCTCCAGTGGGGATACTAGGGGCAATTGCTGTGATAGCTTCTGCTTTTCTCCATCAGAGCCCTTCACCTCTTGCCATTTCCAAGATTGCACCATGCTACAAGAGTCTCCTACCTTTTGCCCTTGTGCTGCCTCATGCTGTGGTACCAGATCCATTTCCTTTCATTGTGCTTGCTGGTATCTATCACTGGCTTTGGGTACACTGCCTTAGATCCTAATATACATCTCCATTGAGCTTGTATGTAATGCTTTCCTTTTGTTTTGGTTAAATGTTGTCTGTCTTTCTCTCTTTCTTTGTCTGTCTGTCTGTCTGTCTGGGTTTTTTCTTGTTTGTCCATCCTGTTGTGCTGTTCCTGCTGTGGCTACTCATTCCCTGCTGCCTATAGCATCCAAAAAGTGCCATCCGCTGACCTGAGGAGAGTTTCTGCTCCCCCTGATTCTTTTACCATGTGAGTACTTGTCTTTCCCTCCCCTATTTTTAAGTATCACCCTTTTCCTTCAGGCTCCATCGTTCTCCTTCTCTGCATGGTTTATGTAGCATGAATCCTGTAGTCGTCTGGAAATGCTTTTCGCCAAAGTTAGCATTTCCAGCAATGCAATGTGCCAACCGGTTCCTGAAATGGATGCTGAACAAAAGTTACTTGTGCTAGTGTTGTTTGTTGAGAACTCTGAGCTTCTGAGTAATTGCAGGAAAGATCATAGTCTAATTGTGCAAGGGTCACACCCGGTGGTGGGCTGAAACCAGTTTAACCACCAGTTTTGTGAGTGCATGCTTCATGCATTCATGCATGGTTTGTGCATGTGCATGTATGCAGCATTCAAAATATAGCAATTTGAGGCTCAACTGCTAACCTTTTAGGGCAGCTCTGGTAAGTAGAACAGCTGAGGTGCGGAAATCTGTTGTGCCATGCAAATCAACTGAGCCGGAAAAAAGGAAATAGAGGACAGGTTAGGGTGGGGGCAGGTGGGTGGAGCCAGATGATGGTCAGAACTACCAGTTCGCTAGAACCGATCCGAACTGGCAGTAGCCCAGCACTGAAGTGAAATTACTTGAATGTGAGTGGAAGGTGAAAGCATTCCAATTTCTTTGGCTTTTTGTAGTCCTTTTTAGTAACCCGATAGAATACAAGTTTACAGCCTGAGTAATTCAATCTAACAGCCTGCGTTTTTCTTCTTCTTCTGATACTTGAGAAGGAAGGCCCTTGATGAATAACCAGCCATTGCTTCCAGAGACAATTCATACAAAATGAAGCATAACTAAACACCACTCTTTCTCAAGTTTTTGAGAGAGAACTTGTCAAAAAGCAACAGTTGTGCAGTTTTCTTTTCAAGGAGAAGCATATATTTGTCTGTGTATTACACAATCCACTTTTCCTTCACAGGGTTCAGAACACATGCATGATACCTGTTTTCCTTGAAACACCTATTTCCCACGTAGCCTTTAATAAGCTAAATTCCCACTCCCTTTGGAATTAACATTATTTCTTCATTGCTGAATTGAAATGCACTTCATCTATTTTCGGGATGACAGAAAAGTAGTCTGGTGTGAAATTTGCTGTCCTCATTTTCAATCCCTCTTCATCCTTCTGTTTCAAGTGGCTGGAGTCATCCGACTTTCTTACAACATAAAGTGTGACAAAGCATAGCAGATTTTAAACTCCTTGGGGCTGTCCTTGCATAGTGTTAGAATAAGAGGGAAAACACCAGCTATGGTTGATGTAAAATGCCCTCACCAATGAATGGGAATGAAAAAAAGACAAAGTTGCGGGGATACTGCAGAAAAAAGATGTTTTCGGGATATGTTCTTTCCGTCTCATAAGCTATTCAGAGCAAAAATTGCTCAGAGGAAAGAATTATGACACATTTTACAAAGCACTGTGTCTGCTGATTCTATTACATTGTCAATCAATCAGATTTAGACTAAAAATTACAGCTCTTGAAGCACAGAGTTGGCGGTGGAATCCATGAATACTCTGCTTATTCTTTCCTGAAAGTCATAAAAAGATGTTATGAACTGAGACCACAATTGTATCAACTGAGTTTAGAATAGAATAGAATAGAATAGAATAGAATAGAATAGAATAGAATA
>NW_020718338.1:0-21826 GCF_900518725.1 Notechis scutatus
TGGTAGATGGTGTGTCCTAGGGAGCCATTGGGTTTTTTGTATACCAAGACATCTAGGAAGGGAAGTTGATTGTTAGCTTCTGTTTCCATGGTGAATTGTATTTTGGGGTGTAGGCTGTTGAGGTGTGTGAGGAAGTTGTTCAGTTTTTCTTTCCCGTGTGGCCAGATTATGAAGGTTTCATCTACGTATCTGAGCCAGAGTTTGGGTTTGTGATCATATTTTTCTAGAGCTTGTGTTTCAAAGTGTTCCATGTAGAGGTTTGCGATGACAAATGAGAGGGGTGATCCCATGGGTGCTCCTTCTATTTGTTTGTATTTTTGTCTGTTGTAGGTGAAGTATGTATTGGATAGACAGTGGTTGGTCAGATCTAGGATGTGCTGGGGGGGGTTGTATTTGTTTTGGATGGCTGTCAAGGCTTCTTTTATTGGCACTTGGGTGAAGAGGAATATGACATCGAAGCTCACTAGTAGGTCGCTGGGTTGTAAGTTTTGTTTCTTTATGATCTCGATGAACTGGAATGAGTTTCTTACATGTGAGTTGATGGATTCTGCATAGGGCTGGCGGGCTTGTCAGGCGGAGCAGGAAACAGGGGCAGGAGCCTGGCGGAGCGAAGATAGCTTAAACCTGTTGAGGTCTCGCTGCAGTCCCTTCGCAGGGAAAGAAGCTGCCGAGCCGGGAGGAGCGCGGGATGCTGCCGGCTCGCCTCCCCGCCCCTCAGTCATGACTGCGGGAGAAGGATCCCCAAGCGCTGCCCTTGCGGCCGCCACCGATGGAGCCCCGATTGATTTCGCCTGAGCCGCGTTTGATTTGGAAGGGGGCGTGGGAGGCGGTGCCAAAGGAGTGCTCTGGGGTTCAGCCAACCGCCTGCTGAGCAGCTCTGGGCTCCCCACCACGGCCGGCAGATCTTGGGGCTGCGCTCCGGAACCCAGCGCCACGGGACGGCGAAGCCGAGCGGCGGGAAAAGGCGCGTTGAAGCTGCAGCGGCTGGCTCAGATCTCTTGGTCCCGGGAAATCCCCCTCCACCGAGGTGCCTGAGCCCCGAGCACTGCCGGCGGCAAGGAGCACGAGAAGTGCAACGGGGCCACGGGAAGAGCTGCGCCCCAAGGAGCGACTGGCGGCCGGAGAGGCCAGGACTGGCAGTGGCGGTGAGGGCCCGACCTGCATGGGGGGGGCTGGGGTGGTTTTCTCCCGTGCCTGGCTTCGGAGCGGCCCGCCGTGCGCTCTTGGGCATCTGGCTCGCTGCGCCCTGGGCGTGCCTTTCCCTCACCTCTCAGCGAGCAGCAGCAGCAGCAACAGCAGCGGCTCCGCTGCCGCCGCCTCCTTCCTCCCCTAACGCCCGCTGTTGTAATGCGTATTCCCGTAGACCTGAGCAACAGCAGGCGCTTCACACCTCCCTCCATGGCCTTCCCCTGCGGTAAGATGGGAGAGAACAGCGGCGCCCTCAGCGTACCGGTGCTGGGACCTCGCAGCTGGACCGAGGCGCGCTCGGTGGTGGACGTCATGGCTTGCAGGGTTAGCCAGCAGTTTCTTGCAAGAGACTGAAGGCCGGTCTGCTTCCCCCAATTAGATGTTGGTTCAAGAGGGAGGGTCAGCCCTGCTACTAATTGGTGGTTCACAGTTTATCCGTGGGCACCGGAGGAGTTATGTTTTGGGGGGTGGGTGTTTATTTATTTTTTATCTTATAAGGGGCCAACTTGTGTAAACTGAGGGGGTACATTCATACATACATACACACATACACACACACACACACACACACACACACACACACACACACAGTCGTTTATTCGTAGCGGAAGAATCTGTCTATCTATCTATCTATAATGGTCTTTTATAAAATTGGTTTGGCCCTCGAACGTAGATCTGATTTTCCATGTGGCCCCCGACAGAAATTAATTGCCCACCCCTGCTCTAGGTAAAGAGGAGGTTCCCCTCGCATATACGTACTAGTCGTTTTCGGCTCTATTGGGCAGTGCTCATCTTTTTTGATGACCCGTAGTCTCTCAAAATAACCCCAAACCCAAAACAGTCCGGTAAAGCCTTCAACTTAACTTCACTGTTTTATTAGGCACAGTTTAAAGTCACAAAAGTAAATAATGAGGCAAACAGAAAACCAAAACAAACTGCATTGATGAGAGTTCTGAAGCAAGCCGAGATAACTAATTATAAACTCCCGGAAAATAACCAAGAAAAGTCCATGGGAAGAACACCAGCAAAGATAAGCCTCTTTCAAGGTGAACACTAATTTACTTCAGCAATTCTAATTGCGCAGTTCAAACTTATATACATAGCTCCCACCTGCAAGCCACGAGGAGGATCATGGTAATCTCCTTTTGAGTAGACCTCGCTTTTCCCTGATCCTCTCCTCCCTGCGTGACCTAGGATGGATAGGGGATAGGCCTGGATCCTCCTCTGACTGCTCAGCCGGCCTCTGCCCTTCCCCAGCTTCTCCACCACCTCTGGAGCCACACTCCCACTCCCTGTCAGCTGTTCCTCCTCTTCCTCAGAGTCAGACTCCACCAGGGGCATGACATCTTCGTTACAAAGCCAAAGAGCCAGCGTTGTCTGAAGATGTCTCTGTGGTCATGTGGCTAGCATGACTAAATGCCCAAAGTGCACAGAACACTATTACCTTCCCACCAAAGTGGTCCCTATTTTTCTCCTTGCATTTTTACATGCTTTCAAACTGCTGGGTTGGTGGAAGCTAGGGCAAGTAACTGGAGCTCCCTCCGTTATGCAGCACTAGGGATTTGAACTGCTGAACTGCTGACCTTTCTGATTGACAAGCTCAGCATCTTATCCACTGAGCATGAGCTGCAGAGTCCCAGAAACACAAACAACCATCTGACCACGACCCATACACATTGCTTCCAGCAATGCCTCCCTTTGTCTGTCATGCTAAACAGCCCCTCCCGGTGTAGCCCATTAAGAGGGGCAGGGCCTCTTAATCTGGCAGATGTCTGCCTCTCTGCACTGTGTACTCTAGCATCCACCAAGGCTGGAAGCTCCTCCCCCTCCTCCTCATTGGCCTGCATTCTCTTCCCAGCCGAGGCATATTCTGTTGGAAGTTCAGAGTCAGTAATATCAGACATACAAGGAATGCTCTCATTCTCCATCAAGGCATCTGAGAAAAAAGTGGAAGAGCCATCATCCACAGGAGACATACACTTGCATGGTTAATCTTGAGGTGTCTACTCAGACTCCAGTACACGATGGAGCAACTGGCAAAGCATAAGGTGACCATCCATTCTGATAATGTGTCCATCCCCCATTTCCTTTGGGCATTGATAATCTCATCATGAGCTGATTAGAACTTGATCCTTGAAGGGATACTTTTACCTTTGCTAAGTGGTTTCTTTGCCCACTTCAAAATCCAAATCACCAGGTAATTCGGCAAAATGAAAAGCATTTATTAAGTGGGGTGGAGGTCAAGTCTATTTTATAGGGTATGGACACAAATGATGCATACATTTGCAATATGTGATACTAACACTTTACCTGAACTTGAAATCCTCTGTTAATGCAGCCTATGACTTTGTTGGCAGCAGCCCACTGCTAGCTCATATTTAAACGATTGTCCGCTTGGAGTCCAAAATCTACCTTGCAGTTCCTACTGTTGAGTCAGATATCACCTATTCTATATCGGTGCATTTGGTTTTTCTCACCTAAATGTAGAACCTTACTTTTCTAAACACTGAATTCCCTTTTATTAGATAGGGCCCAGTGTTCAATCTGTCAAGATCCTTCTGGATCTTGAGCCTATGTACCATCGCTGTCCTTATGCACCCTGTTATTCATACCCATTTCATTTATTCTTAATCATGTTTCCAATTATATGTTATCTAAAACATGCTTGACAAAATAAATAAATAAATAAATAAAATAAAATAAACTTTGCTCTCAGTTCTCCTTGCTCTTTTCCTACCACGACATCTTTACTTATTAATTCATTGATTTCACTCTTTGATTTTCTTCTAATTTAATTTCATTAGTCTTAAACACTTAACATTTATTATTTCCTTTGATTTTAAACAAATGTAATTTTCAAATGGATTCAAAGGAAGCATGCAGTGTTGTGGTTAGCCAGCAGCAGTGAGGAGGAGGTTCCCGAGGAGCCTGTGCTAAGTGTGAGTGAGCACAGGATGATTCGTAGAAGAGAATAGCTAGAGCAGCACAGGCATCTTGGGAGTAAGAATGCAACATAATGACCCCTCCCTTCAGGGAATATAAGCTTGGTTTCAAAGAGTTTTTGCTTTTGCAGAAAGCAAAAGCATTTGAAGGATCCAGCATTGTGTGTAGAGACTCCGCCTTATCTGAATAATTCTGTCAAGGCTTTTCTGGTTGGACTAATTGGCTGCAAGCCGTCTTTTATCTACAAGGAAGTTTTTTTTGTAAATTAAAGCTGTGAAGGTTTACGTTACTGAGTTTGTTTGATATTTTCTTGCTGGTAACAGGGTTGGGACAGAACATGCAGGCCCAAAAATAACTACAATGAAAAATTGATTGTTATGAGTCTAAGAAACAATTTCACTTTAACTTATGTACTTTAACCATTAGATGAGCTTTTGTGTTTTGATTTGGTCTGAGGATAATAATGTAGCACTTGGGGAAGAAGATGCAGCCCAGAAGCCCAGCACTGGAGGCCAAGATGGAGAAGACCTGCACAGCTACCATGTATTTCCCTTGGATGCTCAGGTAGGTGGGCAGGAAGGAGATCCAGACATTGCAGAAGAACAGCATGCTGAAGGTGATCAGCTTGGCTTCGTTGAAGGCCCCAGGCAGATTCCTGGCCAGGAAAGCTACAGTGAAACAAATGGCGGCCAGAAAGCCCATGTAGCCAAGGACAATATAAAACATGGTGATAGAACTTTCGTTGCATTGAAGGATGATCTCCCCAGGCTGGGAGTTCAGGTCAGAGTTGGGGAATGGAGGAGAAATGACTAACCACATGGCAGAGATGAAAATTTGACCAGAACAACCACAAAGGATGATAAAGTTGGCCAAACTCTTCCCCAACCATCTTCTGATTTTATTATCTGGTTTTGATGCCAGGAATGCCAGCACCACCATGATTGTTTTGGCCAACACAGAAGACACAGCTATTGAGAAGACAATGCTAAACATTGTTTGTCAGAGAAGACAGGTGGCTTTCCTTGGTCGGCCAATGAAGAAAAAGGAGGACAAAAAGCAGAGCATGAGGGAGACAAGGAGAATGTAGGAGAGATCCCGGTTGTTGGCTTTGACAATGGGAGTTTCTCGGTATTTAATGAATATGATTAAAATGAAACCAGTGATTAGGAAGAAGAATACAACAAAGGTGACCAAGATAATTCCCAGATACTCTTCATAGGAAAGGAATATTATTCTTTTGGGGATACATTGGACTCGGTTTTCATTTGGATATTTATCATCTGGACATTTGGTGCATTTTTCAGTATCTGAAAAAACAGAAACTAATATTTTTAATAGCCTCTTACATTTCATGAAATACCTTCAGATGACAATGTAAAGGAAAGCCATAGTAAATGGTTAAATAGCAGCCTGCATACATATATAAAACATTTATTTGGCTAAGCATCTTAAAGCAAACTTTGGGTATTTTACATCCCAGAAAAAACCCTAATATATACAACTATAAAAACAACCCCCCCTCCCCTCCCCAAAAAAGGATGGTCAAACATGAAGTGACTGGTGCCACAACTAGCCTTCATCCATGCAAACTACCATATTTTCATCATTCACTGACCTCATCTTATCCCAATGCTTGGAAGAAGAAGAAGAACTAGATCTCTAGGATTTTAGAAGGGCCTGTTGCCCTTCAAGGGGGAGAGAGTTCAATAGCACAGGGGTTTCAACAAAAAAGGTAGCGTCCAAGGAAACTAAAACATCTGGAACATGTATAGTATATTTGCTCTGGCCAGAAAGGTAGATAACTTGAGGGAGAGGAAATCCTACTGATACCCTGGTTCTATGCAAAGTAGAGCTTTAAAGATGAATTAAATTACAATTGGAAAGAAACTGGGAGCCTGTGCAGCTCACACCACAAGGGTAAAATAATGATAAAATATAGGAAAACCCAACATGTGCATGCTATTGCATTCTGGACCATTTGTAAATTCCAGGTGATCTTCAAGAGCAACCCCACATGATACAAATTCCTTGTGTGTCCACTTGACCAATAAAGTATTCTATTTTATTTTTTGGCCCGTGCTGTAAAAAATGGCTTGGGTGACCATTGACCTGATACCATTCCTCAAGTATCAAAAAAGTCAAATGTCCCAAAGAAAGCAAACACAAGGGACAGTTCCAAACTGACAAGTAAAAGAGAAATTTCCTCTAGCACAAGTAGTCTTGCCCAATTCATCATGTCCTTATGATTCTTGACTCTTGACGAATGTATCTTTTCTTTTATGTACACTGAGAGTGTTTGCAGTAAGACAAATTCCTTGTGTGTCCAATCACACTTGGCCAATAAAGAATTCTATTCTATTCTATTCTATTCTATTCTATTCTATTCTATTCTATTCTATTCTATTCTATTCTATTCTATTCTATTCTATATATGTCCTTGTTCCTCTTCTTATCTCATAATTCAAGATCTTTTTTCTTAAACCTCAAATTATAGAAGAAATTGGACATGTTGAAAGTAAAGAAAAACAACAAAATAGTCAAGCATATGTGTGTAATTAATATTATGCACATTGATCAAAATGATCTGTATGAATCTAATACTCTTTCCATCAGTATCATCCACCTTCCTGCATGGAGATGGTTCCCTCTGGACAAGGAATGCAGTCATAGCAGCAAACTGGTTGTTCTTCCCAAGCTTGCTTGACAAATCCAGGAGGACAATTTTCCACACATTTGGACTCTGGCAAAGACTAAGCAGAATAGCAAGAAATCACGTTAGGGCTCACCATCCATGGAAAATGGAAGCCAACATAAACAAGAGCCAAATAGTTTCTGGTCTTCACTTAGGTAAATAGGAAATCTTTAACTCGTCCCAGATTGCAAGCGATACAACTAGTTGCAGAATCTTCATTTAGTTCCTCTCTTTTGCTTCTGGTAGAACACATTGCAATCATGGATTTTTCTACTTTGATAACATCTAGGGGGATGAAGCTGAGAAAAGATTCTAGCATTAAATGACAACCAATGGATTCCTCCTCATAACTGTATTAACATGCATTTCTACATTCTCCATACAGTATATCTGTATTTAAAAATATTATGATCTGCTGATATTAATTTATTAAATTTCTATTCTATTATTTATTCAAATAGAATAAAATGTAATGAAGAAAGAAACTTCTGAAAAGTAGGATCAGCTCAGGAATCTTCTGGACTACGTAAAATGTCACAAAGCAATTCCCCCATTGAAATTACTGTAGTCTTAAACAGTCTCCCAATTCTTTACAAATTAGGAGTCTCAACTTTAAATAGGAACATGAAGTGTTGTTTGTTTATTTGTATATTTATTTGTTAAATGTATAGAGCTGCCATACTGGTGAAATCAGACTAAAACTGACCATCTAATAGTTTCTAGAACTGTATTGAGATGAGATAGAAGTGAGATCATGAGAATGCAGCCCTAAAAAAGGGTTGGTCAGGCATCTTCTCCTGCAGGAGATGGGCTATGACAGGGGTCTGCAACCTGCAGCTCTGAAGCCACATGCGGCTTTTTTGGCCCTCTGGTAAGGCTCTCTTTTGGCTGATCCCACCCCTGGCTGGCCCCACTCCTCCCCTCCCTGTCACTCCTTGCCCTGCCTAAGAAGGTAAGGGTGATGGTGGGGGATGGAGATGTGCTATATTAGCATACTCCAAACCCTCGCAACTGATTGGTCCGAACGGACAGCGACCTGATTGGTCGAAACCCCGGCCATGATTGGAGCGCTAGGAATCTACCGTGATTGGCTGCACCAATCACGGGAGATTCAAAGCGCTGCCATTGGCCGCCAAGCCGCGAACCAGCCCTATATGAGGGACTGCCGCGGCTTACCTTTCCCATGCTGTTCTTACCCTAAATAAAGAGCTGAACTCACTAAGATGGTCTCATGTCTACTTCGAACCGATCCACCCCAGATCTAACACTGGCGACGAAGGTGGGATTGTGAGACAAGGAGACCACCCAGCACGTGGCGAAGCGGCACGCAGGAGCAGGCAGCATGGCCGGCATCAACTCGCCACCCGCACCCTTCAACCCTGCTACAGAGGACTGGGAATCCTATATTGATAGGTTCCAGATGTTCCTTTGAGAGTAGCAATCTTAAGGATGCCAACGGCCACAAGAAACGAGCCATGTTTCTCACACACTGCGGGCCCGCAGTGTTCAAGATGGCCAAAGCCTTGGCCAAACCAGAGGACGTCATGACCACGGAATGGGGCGACCTTGAGCCCCTACTGCGAAGCCACTACGCCCCCGTCGTGCCCATCCTCATCCGGCGGCACGACTTCTACAGGCGGGACCAACGCGAGGGCGAGGGGCTTGGCAATTTCATGGTGGCACTATGGGACTTGGGCGGCCTGTGCGATTTCGCTGATCTGGATGAGGCACTGCGAGACCCCGTCATCCTAGGACTCCGAGTCCCCGTCCTCCAAAGCCGCATCATGGCGAAGGGTGACATCTCCCTCGCCGATGCCCTCACCGAGGCCGCTGTGGCTGAGGCGGCCAAGAAATCAGCGGCTCGGATGCGACAATTGAGCATCACGCCACGACCGGTGACCGGCGAGACGACTTCGACCCCCGAGAAGTGACCTGAATCCGACCATCGAGACACAACCACACACCACGGCGATGTCGACTCCTTCTCGGAGACCGAGGATGAGGAGGAAGAGATCCACCGCCTTCAAGCAGTGCGGGAGCGGCGGGAACCACGAGGTCGTAAGTCGAGGTTCTAGTGCGCCGGCTGCGGAGGCGTTCACTCCCGGTCGGACTGCCGTTTCCTTGATGCCATTTGCCGGCATCGCGAGAAACGGGGGCACATCGCCAAGGTGTGCTGGAATAAAAGGCACTACAGCCCGCGACGATGAGACGGCAGCCCCCGACGGCGAGAGAGCACCCCCACCAGACACTGAGACCGCCAGACGGAGAGCCGCTGGAGACGAGAGGGGCAGAACAGGTGGCTCAACGAGGCAAGACAAAGGGAGGAAACACACCAGACCATCGTCATTGGCCATTCCTCCACAAGCGACACCAGGAAGGTATATGTGACGGTGGGGATAGAAGACCAGCCATGCGACATGGAGGTGGACTCTGGGTCCTTCCTCTCCATGGTCTCATGGTGCACCATCAAGCACCTGGCACCCACCATCCACCGCCACGAACTAGTAGACCAAACACTGACTCTCAAAGACTACTAGGGAAACCGCATCCCTGTAGTCGGCAGAGGCCATTTTAAAATCACCGTCAAGGGCCACACCGAAGTGCTACCCCTGATGATCGTCGACCGAGACCGACTGAGCCTATTGGGACTGCAGTGGTTCACACCCTTGGGCATTGAAGTAACCGGCATCCACCACATCGCGGAGACGGACTGGGAAACAGCGCTCGTGAGGGACTTCCGGGAAGTTTTCGATGACAGCCTAGGCAAGTACCGGGGGTCCCCTATCTCATTTAATATAAACCCGAACATCACACCTATCCGCCTTAAGCCAAGGCGAGTGCCATTCGCACTCAAGGCCAAAATCGATGAGCAGTTAGACCAGCTCATCGCACAAGGGGTGCTGGAACCAATCGATCACGCCCGGTGGGAGACCCCCATAGTCACCCCCATCAAGCCAGATGGGTCTGGGAGAATCTCTGGTGACTACAAGGCCACCCTGAACCACATGCTCCAACAAAGTGCATACCCCGTCCCAGTAGTACAGCACCTTCTGCACTCACTGGGGGGAGGCCGATTTTTCGCAAAACTTGACCTGGCACAAGCCTACCAGCAACTGCCGGTCGATGCCGCAACCGCAGAAGCTCAGACCATCGTAACACACCGGGGGGCTTTCCGCTGCAACCGGCTCCAATTTGGAGTCAGCGTGGCACCCGGAGTCTTCCAAAGCCTCATGGAAAGACTCCTCCAAGGCATAAAGTGGGTGGTGCCATACTTTGACGATGTGCTGGTGGCTGCGAAAAATGAAAAGCAACTAGAAGCCAGGCTGAGGGAGGTACTACAGAAATTCAGAGATTCGGGACTCAAAGTTAAAAAAGGGAAATGCCAACTACGGGCAGAGAGGGTTGAATTTCTAGGGTACCTCCTAGACAAGCAAGGGATCCCCCCACGGAAAAAAAACTGAGAGCCATAAGGGAAGTGCCATGGCCCAACAACAAAACGGAGCTACAGGCTTTCTTGGGACTGTTAAACTTTTACAATGTCTTCCTACCTCAAAAGGCAACCGTGGCAGAACCATTGCATAAGCTGTTAGACAAAACAGCCACCTGGACCTGGGGAGCGCGGGAAGAGAGCGCCTTCACCAACACAAAGAACCTGCTAACATCTGACACGGTACTAATCCAGTACAGCGAGACCCTGCCATTAACGGTGACGTGCGACGCCTCACCATTTGGGATCGGCGCCATCCTCAGCCACCAGCTACCGGATGGGAAGGAAGCACCCATCGCCTTCTCATCAAGGACACTTTCAAAACCAGAGCGAAACTACAGCCAGCTCGACAAAGAGGCCCTAGCAGTCATTGCTGGCATCAAGAAATTTCACGAATACCTTTACGGTAGGACTTTTACAATCATTACAGATCACAAGCCACTGCTAGGAATCCTGGCGGGAAATAAGGCCACACCGAACATTCTATCACCAAGAATGACAAGGTGGTCTGAATTCCTAGAAGCATACAACTACCAGCTGATACACCGACCCGGCAAGGACATCGCCCACGCAGACGCCCTGAACCGCTCACCCCTGCCCGACCTGGAAGATGACCCGGCACCCACAACAGAGGTACTTCAAATAGAGACAATATCCAAACCGCTCGTGACCGCGCCAGACATTGCCAGAGAAACAAATAAACACAAGCGGCTGGCGCGAGTCTTGAGCTGGGTTGGAAAAGGGAACACGGACGAACTATTCAGACCCTTCCGAAACAGACAAACTGAACTTTCTACCGAGAAGGGCTGTATACTTTGGGGGAACAGAGTGGTAATCCCGGAAACATTACAGGAAAGGGTGTTGGGGATGTTGCATGAGGGACACCCAGGGATGGTCAAGATGAAAAGACTGGCCAGAAGCTATGCATGGTGGCCAGGAATGGGCAAACAGATCAAAACCTGGGTAACCAAATGCAAACAGTGCCAAGAATCCAGACCAAATCCTCCCGCCACCCCAACCCAAGAGTGGGAAACGCCAAGAGGCCCGTGGTCTAGGATTCACATAGACTTTGCGGGGCCAACCAAGGGATACATGTACCTTATCACAGTAGACGCTTACTCCAACTGGCTGGAGGTAAGCACCATGAAGTCTACCACAACAGAGGCGGTAATAAAAAAACTGAGTAAACTCTTTGCCACACACGGCCTGCCAGACGTGCTAGTGTCGGACAATGGCCCCCAGTTCACTGTACTAGCATTCGAACAATTTTTGGCAGGCCAAGGCATACGCCATGCGTTAACCGCGCCCGTAAATCCGGCGGCGAACGGGCGGGCGGAACGCATGGTCCAATACACGAAGAAAGCCATCCAGAAAATAGAAGCAGCCAACATACAGGACAAAATCAATAAAATGCTCCTCATTCAACACATTACACCTAGCGCGACCACAAACAGAAGCCCAGCAGAACTAATGATGGGCAGGAAACTACGGTCGACGCTTGATAGAATGCATCCAACGTATAAGCCTGAAAAGCCTCCGGGATCCTCCAGCAAACTCAGAAAATTTAACATAGGGGACACAGTATACGCAAAAAACCTATCAGGGGAACCACTCTGGGTACCAACAACGATCACCCAAATAACTGGCCCCTTATCATACCGGTTAGAGACAAGCGACGGAAAAAACCGGAAGCGGCACATCAACCAACTAAGGTCAAGAATAGCCAGCACCAACAACCATAAACCCGAGCAAGAAACTAGAAGGGGGGGGGGGGAAAGGGCAAGCGTCATGGAAATAGTCGAAGGGAACCTCCTAGCACAAGCAGAACACCCCCCACCCAGAACAAATAAACCACAAATAAACCGGTCCTACTCACCAGTAAACATAGGACCAACAGAACACGAATCCCCGGAATCTTCACCTGGAAGGAGCAGCCAAGCCAGTTCAACCAACTCGGAAAAGTCCGGTGGGAACAACAGGAGTGACAGCTCAACCAGCCCGGGTAGACCGGGAGGGAGCTACCAAGAAAGGCCCGGCTCACCCTTCCAGGTGGTTCCATCCCTGGGAACCGGAATGGCAGAGAATCCCTCCGAACAGGTCGACGACCACGATAGAACTGAACCGCGCAGGTCTACTAGGCAGGTACGAAGCCCCGCCTACCTGCGCGACTACGTAACGACGCACCGGCAGACGAAACCAAGAGGGGAGGGGTGTGCTATATTAGCATACTCCAAACCCTCACAACTGATTGGTCCGAACGGACAGCGACCTGATTGGTCGAAACCCCGGCCGTGATTGGAGCGCTAGGAATCTACCGCTATTGGCTGCACCGATCGCGGGAGATTCAAAGCGCTGCCATTGGCCGCCAAGCCGCGAACCAGCCCTATATGAGGGGCTGCCACGTCTTACCTTTCCCAGACTGTTCTTACCCTAAATAAAGAGCTGAACTCACTAAGATGGTCTGTGGGAATAAACTTTGACCTGAGCTTGAGCAATGATTAATATAATGCTTTATACATACATGCCTGTTTAAAGGTCACTAAGGTAATGCAAAGAAAAGAGAACAATAAGGACAAATACAAACAAGGAGACAGCTTAAACAATTGCAAGCAAACCTTTACTATATCTAATTATTAAGCCATAATGTAATTATGCTGACTATGTAGAAAAATCTCAATAAAAAGAAGCACTAGAATTTATTCTGGGCTTCCATCCCGAGAACACCAGCCTGTGTCTCATTCTTTCCATGGAAGACCACCACAAGTGGTGAGCCCGACGTGATCACTGCAGGTGGTACGTGTCCGGACCTCTGTGTTTCCTCGCCTGGAATAGGTAAAGTATGTACTTAACTATTGCTGGACAATAGGATTTTTTCAGGAAGCATGGGGGGAAAACTCTCTCAGCCACAGGAACGGCATGTTAGTGAGCTGCTGAGGTTAGTCAGGACAAACCTCTTTTTCTTTAAACCCTCTGGGGGGGAGCAAATAGTTCTTTCAAAAGATAAAGTGAAAGAGCTGCTGCAAGAGATCTGGCGGCAGTGTCCCTACTATCCAGAGAAGGGATCTTTAAAGTTAGACACATGGAGGAAAATTGGAACTATCCTTCATGAAGAGCCACGGGTAACAGCAAAAATTTTGATATATTGGAAGGTTGTTATGACTGCTTTAGAAATCCAGCAACAGCCTCTTTTAAAATCTTTAGTTGAACCTCCTCCTTATGAAGGAGTTGTGTTGCACCCCCCAATTTCTAAATTGGAATATGCCTCCTCAACCCCAACAGCGTTTATGCCTGTAGAGGATAAAATCCAATCCCAAACGGGGAAAGTTCAAACAATGATGCATCAGGCTTTCAATGAAGAGAAATTAGAGCCTGACGAGATTACCCAGATGAATTTATTTCCAGTAAACAGGCAAATAAACGCTCAAGGAAATATGGAAATTGAATGGATCCCGATTCCTTTAGCTGTTCTTAGAGAAATAAAAAAAGCAGTTAAAGATTATGGTATTCAAAATCCTTTTACAAAGGGGCTTCTGACAAGTTTGGCTACATCACGTATGATTCCTAGTGACTGGAAAGATTTAATGAGAATGATATTGAGTTCTACTCAGTATGTGGTCTTTGACTCAGAATACCAAAGAGAAGCTATCACTAGGGGAAGGAATTCAGGGGGGCTGTATACGCCAGACCAAATCTATGGGGCAGGTTTGTTTGAATCCACTGCTGATCAAGCTACTAATTTGCCTGATCATGTATTTCCAGTGGTTATGGCAGCTGTCCTTGGGGCATTGTCCCGCATCCAGGATGTGGGAACCCCAGCACAGTCTTTTTCTCAAATTAAGCAAACAGCATCTGAGTCTTATAATGATTTTGTGGAAAGGCTGCAATTGGCTATTACCAGACAAATATCTAATGAAGAAGCAGCAAAGGAACTTTTGCTGAAATTGGCAATTGAAAATGAAAACGCTGACTGCAAGCGTATTTTACAGCCTTTGGTGGCTAGAGGTGAGATTACTCTGGCTGATCTGTTAAAGGCATGTGCAGTGGTGGGTTCTCAGGCTTACAACATGGAGACTTTGGCTATGGCATTACAAAAAGGGATGAAACCTACAGGGAATTGTTTTAATTGTGGGAAGCCTGGCCATTTTAAAGCTCAGTGCCGTGCTCCTGGGGGGGTGGGAATGGCATTTAACAAAAACAAAATTAAGGACGTTCTCCCGAAATCAGTCTGTCCAAAATGCAAAAAAGGGTTTCATTGGGCAAATCAATGTCGCTCTGATCAGAATCAAAATCCGGGAAACTAAATTTGGGGCGTGCAGCTAGCCCCGCTCCCAAGGCTGTCACAAAAGCATCGCCTGCAATTACTGGGAATGCAGGTTTGAGTTTAAAAATGCTGAATTCAATTGATGTGACCTTTCCTAATCAAGTGTACATTGAGGACACTCATTTGCATGGGCCACTGCCAGAAAAAACAGTGGGATTAGTACTTCCCAGGTATTCTGCATCAGAAAAAGGATTTTTTGTTATTCCAGGAGTTATTGATCAGGATTATAAAGGGGTTATTAAGATACAATTATACACTGATACTCCCACATCATTAATGGCCGGTGACTCTATTGCCCAGTTATTATTGCTTCCATACATTCCTATGAATCCTTTAATTGGGATCCCACGAACTGGAGCTTTTGGATCCACTGAAATGACCAGTTCTCCAGTTGCTGCAGAATTGCTAGCGCTGACAAAACATTTGACTACAGATCAACCAAAAATGACAATTGAAATTCAAGAAAAATCATTTTCTGGCCTTATAGATTCCGGAGCAGATGTCTCTGTGATACGCCAAAAGGAATGGCCAAATGAATGGGCGCTTGAGGACTCTCCGGCTGTTCGTGGAGTGGGTGGTATGCAATTTGCTAGAAGTAGTGTACATTGGTTGAAGGCATTGCATAGAGAAACTGGTGAGACCGCAAGGATTCAACCTCTTGTGTTGCCCTTTCATATAAACTTGTGGGGTAGAGATTTGCTATCACAATTTCGCACAAAAATTGTTATTGGATAATGGAAAAATTGCAATTGTTAACCTCTCAGCCAGTCTGGATTGATCAATGGCCACTTCCAAAAGAAAAGCTTACAGCTTTACATCAATTGGTAGCTGAGCAGCTACAATTAGGACACATTGAGCCAACTTCTAGTCCATATAACACTCCAGTATTTGTTATTAAAAAGAAAAATGGAAAATGGAGATTTTTGCATGATCTGAGAACCATTAACTCCATCCTTCAACCAATGGGAGCATTACAATGTGGTTTGCCTAACCCTAACCTGATCCCACGCAATTGGGATCTAGTTGTAATAGATTTACGGGATTGCTTCTTTTCTATCCCTTTACATGCAGATGACAAGAAATTATTTGCCTTTACAGTACCTGAATTGAATAACAATGCACCTACCTTCCGTTACCAATGGAAGGTTTTGCCACAGGGAATGCTAAACAGTCCAACGATGTGTCAGTCATATGTTCGAATGGCTCTGGCTCCATTCAGAACCTCTCATCCTGGGTGGAAGGTTTACCATTACATGGATGATATTTTAATTGCAGCTCCCGGCCCACCGGGAACAGTTAAGGCAGCGTTACCTTGCCTTAAAGAGGTGTTATTACAATTTGGACTTCATATTGCCCCAGAAAAAATTCAAAGTCAAACGCCATATGCCTACTTAGGGCATAAGGTCTTTGCAACCTATGCTCATCCGGTCATTCCGGAAATCAAAATTGAGGAAAAAATTTCTCTAGTAAAATTACAACAAATACTAGGAACAATTAACTGGGTTAGACCCTACCTGGGGTTAACTACAGCGGTACTCCAGCCCTTGTTCTTTGCCCTAAAGGGCTCTGCGAGACCAGATTCTGCTATAATCCTATCAACAGAACAAAGGAAGGTACTGACACATGTAAATGCGGCTTTAACGCAGCGTTGGGTTGATCGATGCATTCCTGATACTCCATTTGCTTTGGCAATTTTACAAACCCCAGCCTTGCCTACTGCAGCTTTATTTCAATTACATGAAGCGCAGGTTTATATCATTGAATGGTTGCATTTGCAAAGCACTCCCAGAAAAACAGTTTCTACTATGGCTATGCTTTATAGTGAGTTAATCATCAAAGGCCGAAATCGCAGTATGCATTTACATGGCATAGATCTAGTTCAGTTATTTTTACCTATCTCCCTCACTTTGTGGGAAACTTGGTATAGTCAATCCATTGAATTGCAAATTGCTCTTGAAAATTGGCCAGGGAAGATTTCTTGCCACACCCCCAGTGACCCTCGTTTCCAGTTGCTTCGAAACGTATCTGTAAATCTTAATTCAGTTATTGCCAAGCAGCCAGTTGATGGAGTGACCGTTTATGCGGACGGTGGCAAGACCTATGGCGCTTGTGCATGGAGACAGGAAGGGGTATGGAAAACAAAGATTACCCCTCCTCAACAATCAGCACAAAGGGCTGAATTAGCTGCTGCTATTTTGGCCTTACAGGAATTTGCACAAGAACCGCTAAATATTATTGTAGATTCTCTTTACGTTTATCAATTGATACTTAACATTGAATTTGCTTATCTTTCTCCTTCTGTTGATGCTAATCTTATGAGTTTGTTTTTAGCCCTGCAAAACTGTCTTCATTCTCGCACACATTTTTTGCATATCACACACATTCGCAGCCACCAGCCACTTCCCGGGGAGCTGCAGGAAGGGAATGACGTGGCTGACGCAGCAGCCTCGGCCATGTCCTGTCTCTCGCTTTCTCCTGTTACTCCATGGGACTCACATAGCTATTTTCATCAAAATGCCAAAGCTCTTTGTAAACAATTTGGTCTCACTGCTGCAGAAGCTGCAGCTATTATTCAGCAATGTCCTAGTTGCAGTGCTCAATCCACTGCTCTTCCTCAAGGAGTAAATCCTCGGGGAACATCTCCTTGTCAGCTATGGCAGATGGATGTCACACAACACCCTCCTTTCAAACCATGGCACCATTTGCATGTCACGATTGATACCTATTCAGGATTTATTATGGCAACACCTCAACGAGGAGAGGCTACAAAACATGTAGTCAACCATTGTCTCCGCACCTTCACACATGTGGGGCCACCTATGGAGATCAAAACCGATAATGGCCCTGCTTACATTAGCACCGCCTTTGCGGAATTTTGTCATCGATGGTTGTTAGGTATAACATTGATACCAAATATGGTTTGGGTGAATAAATATATAAAACTTAGATATCATGGTTTAAGTGCTTATCACTTTAAGCACAATGCAGCAGGCAATTAGCCGATTAAGGGTGCGGTTAGAAGTTACAATATAAGGAAGCATTAGAAGCTGGAAAGCTAACTGTCTCTGGCTGTAACTGTGTGCTGGCTGTAACTGTGTGCTGCTGCGACTAACTGAGATTACTGACTGTGAGTGCCTGTGACTGAACTGTTATTGTTTGCTACTGTTTGCTGAATATCCAGCGTTTGTTTCTCTGGAGAGTGAAACCGGAGGAGGAGAAGATATCTTTATCGGCTGATAAAGATATTGCAAGGACTCTTAACTTGGACTATACTAGTGAGTCTTACTGGATGGAAATACTGTGAATGACTTAATGGACTGAATGACAATGCTTAAACTCTAACTGGATTAAAAACTATTTAAACTACAAACAGTGTTTGTGTTCAGTGTGTGTATACTCTGGGGCCCTTCCACTCTCCTTTGGTTGCCTGGCTTGACTACTGCTGCAATACTCTGCTAGGGGTTAATCTCCAAAACCCTAACAATGGTCAATTATACATAAATTTGGCATTCCTTACAATTCCACTGCTCAAGCCATTGTGGAACGAGCTCATCAGACGCTAAAAAAAGCACTCCTTCACACAAAAACAAAAACGGGGGAAATGGATGGATATGGCTTGCCTTACATACAAAACATTCTTAATATTACATTATATACTTTAAATTTTTTAAACATGACAGGATCTCCAGCTGCTACGGCAGCCAGCAGGCATTTTGCTTCCTCCCCTTCTGCAGGTACACCAAGACCGAAAGTTCGGTATAGGAGACTGCCAGATCCAACGTGGAGAGGACCTGTCCCGCTGATAACCTGGGGCAGAGGATACGCTGCTATTGAAGATGAGGGGACAGTTGTTTGGGTTCCTGCTTGCTGTGTTCGTCCTTATCATCAGCCAAAGGGGCAAGGGGATGGATTTGGGGGAATGGAAAAGAAACACGTTGATCCAGGACATGGGGAAGCTAGCAAACCTTCATAATAAAACTGATTGTTGGATATGTATGCACATGCCAACTCACAAAACATCAGGACTTCCAATGGTTGCAGTACCTCTGGCCAAAGGTGACTGGTATAAGGGACAATGTTATGGTTGTTCAGGGATGTGGTCTAACAGTTGGACTAAAAGTAACATAAATACATTGCATCTTGGGAGCCGAATCCAAGAGGTAGCGGGTATCTGTTGGACCCACAATGAGACAGTAGAGAATATGACTTACTTGGGAACATATCCATTTTGCAACAAAACAATTGTTATTAGCAATGGAAGTCGGTTTTATTCTAATGATATGAAAACTAAAAATCTCACTTACTTTGTACATAACATTTCTCGATATGATATCACATCTTTGATCAATGAAAATAGGTGTCAATATATTCCTGCCACATGTTGTCCCACCACAAGAGAAAACCAGTTGCCCAAATGTGCGAATGGGAAATACGCACCACCATCCACTTATTTGGCCATGTTAATGGAATCCTTTGCACAATTAATCTATGCTGAACCAAATACGGTTGGTCATCTCCTGGGAGCAAATCTATGGTTGCTGTGTGGACGGATGGCCTATGATCGCATGCCAGCACGATGGAAAGGAGTCTGCACCTTTGGGAAAGTAATCCCATCTCATTTCATTCAAAAATCATTGGGGACTGCTCATATCCACAATGCGCGTTCCACAACGGAAATAAACTCTGTTTTGACTCATGACTACTGGACACAAATATCAAGGGGAGTTATTCCTCCTTTAGGAGTCATGATGAACTATAGAGATTTACATCGTTTAAACAATTGGACAATTACTATGTTTAAAGAAACCATTAAAACTCTAAAGCTGCTTGAAGAAGAGCAAGGAAATATCCTTGACTTTGTCCTGCAAACCAGATATGCGGTGGACACTATTTTGGCAGTGCAAGGGGGAGTTTGCGCTGTGATTCATATGCATTGTTGCATGTATATCTCTGATTTTTCTCCAAACATTACAGCTACTATACAGCATATGGAACAAACCCTGAATGAGAATCCATTACGATCGGAGGACGAGGGACTGGACGTGTGGTCTGCACTTTGGTCCTGGTTGCCAGATGGTTCATGGATTCGTCATTTAATTGTTGGAGTGATATTGTTTTTTATACTTTCTCTTTGTGTATGCTGTTGTATCCAATGTCTCCCTGGACTTTTAGGAATGTGTCGAGTGAAGCCTACGGAAGGAGAGCTGTTGTTGCAGATGGCGAAAAGCTACCGAGGCATCCGCGATCATCAAAAAACTAAAACAGGGGAGATGTGGGAATAAACTTTGACCTGAGCTTGAGCAATGATTAATATAATGCTTTATACATACATGCCTGTTTAAAGGTCACTAAGGTAATGCAAAGAAAAGAGAACAATAAGGACAAATACAAACAAGGAGACAGCTTAAACAATTGCAAGCAAACCTTTACTATATCTAATTATTAAGCCATAATGTAATTATGCTGACTATGTAGAAAAATCTCAATAAAAAGAAGCACTAGAATTTATTCTGGGCTTCCATCCCGAGAACACTAGCCTGTGTCTCATTCTTTCCATGGAAGACCACCACAATGGTCTCGCGTCTCCTTCGAACCGATCCACCCCAGATCTAACAGGAGATTTGCTCCATATTCCAGCACAGGAGGTGACTGGGTGGGAGTGCATGATGTTGAGTTGGCCACGCCCACCCAGTCACACCAGTTGTTAAATTATTGGCTCCCAGTGTTTTCTTTTCTATGGAAAATGGGTTCAAATGGCTCTTTGAATGTTTAAGTTTCAGACTCCTGGCCCATGAGAATGAACTCTGTGTCAGAAAGGGATATTTCTAAGGCCCAGCGAGGTTTCCAAGACAAAGTCCTTCCTGTTGAAGAACTACAATTAATTGACACCAACTGGGATGGAAAGGTAGACTCATATTTATTATTAGATAAACTTGGAGCCTTCTTTTTGCCAAAGGAGACTTAAGATAGCTATCAGTCAAGATAAACAATTGCATTCAAAGCATGATTGATGAAGAACCTTCGTCCCAGTGGTGGGATTAAAATTATTTTACTATCGGTTCTGTGGGCATGGCTTGGTGGGAGTTGCAGGGGAAGGATACTTTAAAATCTCTATTCCCTCCCCTCTCCTGGGGGAAGGTTACTGCAAAATCCCCTCCCTTCCCAACCCCACTAACCTGCTTTCCAGCTCTGTTTTCCTGTGCAGGGCAATCAAAGAAGACCCAGCTGATCAGCTGGGAGTTGGGAGGCAGAGAATAGATGGAGCCAGTCAGAGGTGGTGTTTGCCTTCTACGAACTACTCAAACTTTGTGCTACCAGTTCTCCAGAACTGATCAGAACCTGCTGAATACCCACCTCTGCTATGTTCAAGCCAAAGGTCAAATCTAAGTAGCATATTTTTCAAATTATCACTCATTAATTCTGATATAAGGAAGGATTTCTCTTTAGATCAAAGACTTGTTTCAATGGTTCATATATTTTTTTTGGTCAGGGCATTATCTCATATTAGACCAATCATTATGATTTCATGTAGCCTGAAAGACTGGGTTCTCCTTCCTAGGAGCAGAAAGCTTATTACAGCAGGGCCCCAAACTTTTGGGAATCAGGTACCTGTTCCACGGAGTGAGGTTTTTCTGCAGACCAGAGGGGGCAGGGTTTTGCATGCTGCCTGCATCCCATGGATGGGGCTTCCCTTGTTTGCTTGGTCTGGTTGCTGGCATGCCATGGACCTGGCATGCCAGCATGTGCCCTGGCCTATTGCATTATCCCAATGGGGTGAAAAAGGCATGAATAATAGTGGCCAAGTCTGGGATGCTTTAAAGCATCACAAAATATAGACCTTCCCTTTTAAGGGTCTCTGTCATCAACCAGGACAACCTCAATTCTTTTTTATTTTATTTATTTTTATAAATTTTCATTCATATACATTTTTGAATAACAGTGCATTGGCAGAGCATTATTTACAAATAAAACATGACCAACATGCATTGGTAATAAATCTCGACATACAAACTAATAGCAATAGTAATGGTATAATAACAGTACTAATAGTATAACCAAAAGAGCTGATCTAGGTTTCTTCTTACATTAGTTACATTTTTATCAATTACTACATTAATATTTATCTACCTCTTTACTTTCAATATTAGCCTTCATAATCTTACTTTCTGTAATTTCTACCTCTTTTCTCTATCCA
>NW_020718339.1:0-21821 GCF_900518725.1 Notechis scutatus
TAAAAATAAATCAACAGACTATGATAATCCAGAGCCCATATGATGCTCTTTTACATAAGATACTGCAGTACCGGACCCCTAACCCCTAAACCACCATGTTAGGAGAAAGGAGACACTGCCTTTAGGATCAGCACATTTAACAGATTACATAATCCTTCCTGTTTTCTTATAAGTCCCATCCTTCCATGGAAATCTCCCAACTTTCTTCACTTCACCACTTTATCATCAGATTTCCTGTTTTCCTGTTTTCTACTTAAAAGATTACACAAAAGATCATTAATATCCCTATGATGTCAAGATGACCTTCTTATGAATCTCAAACCAAGCCAAGGGGATATTATTTTGCAATCGGACATTAGCAAAACAACATTACATAACTGTTCTGAGCTCTAACAGGTCACGTAGAGAACAAATATGGAGTCTGTCTTGCTCTTTATATTCTTATATAAGGCAAATTTCCATGTATAACAGCAAAGCTCAAAGAAGAGTCTGCTGACAAAATGGTAACATCTATCCTATTACCACGATTTTATCATGGTTTTACCATATTCTCCGTAGAACTGCTGCGAGCATCCAGAGAGTGGGAGGTGCTCCAGTCTCATGTCGTACAGGCTGAGCTATAATTGAGGAACGCTCCTCCTCCTCCACGTGACTCCTCCTTGCGTTCCCCCAGTTTTAGCTCAGCCTTCGACAGAGACAGGCAGCTTTCATCGTTCCTTGGCCGTTTCAGGTTCCTTTGAATTAATTCCTTTATCAGGTTTGCTTTTTCCTAATCCTTGTTCCTGGCGTTAGCTGTGTGGTCCCAAATTGTTGATTTGGCGAAAATTTCTCGCCCTTAGGGGGGAGATAGGGGGAGTCGGAGCCTTTTGCCTCCCCCACCCCCCCTCCTTCTCCCTCTGCCTGCTCCCAAGCCACGCTCCTTAGAGCCAGCCACTTTTCGCTGTATTTATTTCACGATACGTTGCGTCTTCCCCCCACCAACGCAGTCAGAGGAAGCTCTGCTTCTTCTCCCAGCCCTTGTTATTTTTCCTTGCCGTTTTTCTTGAGTTTAAGGGCTGGTGCGTCTCTGAGCTATTAGCGCCAAGACGGGCAGCCATTTTAGGCGCGCCTCGTGGTCGGCGCCATTTTGATCAAGCCTTTTGGAGTTGCGTGAATTCTAGTAGGCCCACAGTGAGACCGATAGGCCGCGTGGAGCCTGATTTTTGGAGAGAACACCGTGGCTCCGTGCCGTTGTTCTCCTTTACCTTTTGCTCTAGTTGGTTGTTTTTTTCGCTTGCTTGCAACTCACTCAGAGGCGCAGGCACGTACCTCCCATGTGCGCTGGGAGGCTGCCTTAGGAGGCCTTCTTACCCTTTTTCCTTTCTTGTGTGTGGATGTTTATATATATAAGAGTTTTTTTCTCACTGGCCTCAGCGTTACATTTGGCTTCCCCTTTATATTGTTCATACTTAGTTATTTATTTATAAAGTTTCCTTTCAAATTTAAGTATCCTTTTTTGGGCTCCGCCCACATATATATATATATAAAAATATAATAAATAAATAATAATAAAAAAAATAAAAAATTAATAAATAATAAAATTAGAAAAATATTGAAATTCAATTAAAATCATTTTTTTGTATAACCTTTGAAATTTTTGACTTATTGTTCAGCCATTAGTAGTAGATAGATAGTTAAGGGAATTTCCCTTTCCTTTCTAAAAGGGGGACGTGGCCCAACCTTAGGAAAACCGGCTTGAGTGATAGGCCGAACTCCTAGGCGCGCCAACCGCCTTCTTTATATTCTTGGTATCATGGCAGAGGGCAATCCTAGTGGGCCTTCCTTAAAGGCCAAGTCCAAAACACACTATCTATGCACAAGGGACAAGGATTCCTCCAGTGCCTCTCAAAGGGATGCCTTGAGGCGCCATAAGGCTCTGGAAAAGGAATTTAGCAAACGGTCTAAGGACTCGCCTTCTGTATCTCTTGCCCCTCCCTCTATTTCTGCCCAACCTCCCCCGCCAGGACAGTCTTCCCCCTCCAGGTGTAGTTCAACACGGAGTCACCAGGCCTCTCGCGCTCCCGAGGCGACCTTTACGCCAACCGCAGCGGGCCTAATGTCATGAAGACCTGGCTTCTTCTATTATCCCGGATAGTATTAAGGAGTGGATGCAACTCGCCATCCGTCAAGGGATTGCTGAAGGCATGCAGCAACTGTCAAGGTCAGAGCCTCAAGGAATGGCGCCCGAGTTCGAATCCATGTCTACAAGAACTATCGCCAGACCGGCATCACAGCAGGGACAGGTACCTCTCCAATTGGAAGCTCCATTCCTGGAGGGTGAGGAGGCCCTGGTGGAGGAGGAAGGGGACTTTCAGTCTTTCTGGGAAGAGGAAGGTTCAGATAGAGGGTCACTGCGCTATTCTGAGCCCCTATTCGAGGTGGACCCCATGGAAGGGGAAATGTCAGAAGACGAGGGCATTTCCCCTGAGCAACCGGCTATGGTGGGCCTGTTTAAGCCTCAGTTGTTTAAATCCTTATTATTTAAGGCGAAAAACATTTCAGGTCTTATTCCTCAGTCCACCTCTGAGCCGTCTCCTACTACCCCGGGGGGTCAAGAAGACTCCATATTCAGTCATCCGATCATTGAGACTGAGGTAATCCCAACCCCCCCAATCTTCTCCGATCTGGTAGCAAGGCAGCTGGCGTCGACGGGCCCCTCTCCTGCTCCTTCTAACCAGGACAAGATGTTGTTCAATCTCGACCTGGAATTCTCAGCAATGCTGGATACGACCCTATCGTTAGACTGGCCTCTTCTTCTAATCCCACTGACGCTCTGGAGGCGCTTAAACCTGAAGATAAGTGTGTGGAGATGGCGCTCCGGCGGGCGCATCAGTCAGATGCTTGGGCCATAAGGTCGGCCACAGCGGCCTCCTTTTTCACCCACTCTTCCATAAGGTGGCTCAAACAACTGAAACAACATGTCCCCGCTTCAAACACCAGAGCCCAGCAGGACATTGCAAAGCTCACGGCCGCGGCGGAATTTGCGGCCGACGCCACCTTTCATTCCGTGAAGTTCTCGGCCCGGGCCATATCCTCACACGTGGCTGCCCGTCGGCTACTCTGGCTCCGACAATGGCAAAAATAAGTCCAAGTTAGCCTCAGCTCCCATTTCGGGGGGGGAAGCTGTTCGGGCCTGCCTTAGAACCGTTATTAATGGAGAGCCGCAACAAGAAATTTCTCCCGTCGCTTTTTCGTAAACCAGAAGCCAGAGGGTCCCAGCCCTTTCGGAGGGGCTCCTTTCGTCCCTCCTTCCAACATTCCTTCACCCCTAGATACCAGGCCTCGCCGTCCTTTCGGCCAACCTATCAAGACAGGGGCGACTCAGGTGACAGAGGCAGAAGGGGAGGAAGTTACAGGAGGCCCTTCAGGGGTACAGGGAACAGGGCGTCCCGGAGGCCCAGATAAAATTTCCGCCTCCTATCCCATTGGCGGTCGCCTTAGGCATTTTGCTGACCAGTGGGAAACATCCACTTCGGATGCATGGGTCAGAGACACTTGTTAAGTTCGGTCTCTCTCTCCAGTTTCATTCTCAACCACCGGAACACTTCATGGTTTCTCCCCTCTCCAGAGACCCGGCCAAGCGGGCGCTCATGTCATCAGCTATCAAGCATCTTTCTGATATTAGGGCTATCCAGCCCGTGCCTTCCTCACAGCGGGGAGAGGGGTTCTACTCCCTCCTCTTTTTAGTCCCTAAGCATTCTGGGGGTTGGAGGCCCATTTTGGATTTAAAGAGGCTCAATCGATATATTGTCCGGCATAGATTTAAAATGCACACCCTTCAATCCATTTTGCAGAGCATCAGAAAGGGAGACTGGCTGACATCTGTTGATCTATCCGAGGCATATCTCCATATCCCTATTCTCCCCTCGCATTCCAAATATTTGAGGTTCTGTTATAACAATCAGCATTTCCAGTATGTGGCCCTTCCCTTTGGCCTTGTTTCAGCCCCAAGGACCTTTACTAAGGTATTAGCAGCTCTGGCGGCCCACCTCAGGCACTTTCCCATCCGAGTTCATTGCTACCTTGATGACATTCTAATTGTTTCACCTAACCGAAGTCAGGCTACACGTGACACTGTCACCACCCTTTCGGTGCTGCAGGCTCACGGTTTCCTTGTCAACTGGGAGAAGAGTCAACTCACTCCTTCCACCCGTATAGCCCATTTAGGAGCTGTCATCGATTTGGTTAAGGAGAAGGTTTTCCTTTCCCACGATAGATTCATCAGCATCCAAACCTGTCAAGACCATTAGGCGGTCTGGTAAAGCCTCTTTGCTTGATTTATCCAAGCTGCTTGGAAAGCTTGTTTCCTGCATATCAATTATTCCATGGGCACGTTTGCATTCCAGATCGTTGCAGTGGTTCCTTCTGCCGTATCAACGTTCCAGGCGGAGCAACTCCGGCATCATCCAAGAGTCCTCGCCTCCCTTCTAAGGTGGACAAGACCCTCTATCAACAGAGGTCATCTATTCAAGGAGCCTCAAAGGGTCACGCTCACTACAGATGCAAGTCTTTCCGGATGGGGAGCCCACTTGCAGTCCCTTTCAGCTCAGGGCATTTGGTCAGCCGCCGAGCAGCATTGCAGCATCAATTGGCTGGAGCTTCATGCAGTGTACCTAGCCCTGAGGGCCTTCCTTCCACAGGTACGAGGAAATCACATACTGGTCCTAACAGACAACACCACAACCAAGGCGCATATCAACCGCCAAGGGGGCACTCACTCCCTTCGCCTCATGAGGGAGGCCGAGCGGCTGTGTCGATGGTCAGAGACACACCTTCTATCCATCAGAGCGGAGCACATCTCCGGAACCTCGAATGTTCACGCAGATTGGCTCAGCAGGGCCACGCTGGACCAAGCGGAATGGCGCCTCCATCCTCTTCTGTTCAAGGAGGCAGCGACGATCTTCGGCCTGCCTCTGGTAGACCTCTTCGCATCTCCGCTCAACGCTCAGACAGCAAGATTCTTCTCCCGATACCCCACCAACGGAGCAGAGAATTACGATGCCCTGCGTTGCCCCTGGCCTTCCAGTCTTCTGTACGCCTTTCCCCCTCTCCCATTGATTCCCAGGGTGATTCGGAAGCTGGTACTAGAGAGGGCAGAGATTCTCCTGGTAGCACCGTATTGGCCCAGGAGACCGTGGTTCACAGATCTTCGCGACCTGTCGGTGGCCCCACCGTGGAGGATTCCACTGGACAGGATCTCTCTATCCCAAGGCCCTCTCCTCCATCCGGATCCACAGTGGCTTCATTTAGCCGTCTGGAGGTTGAGCGGGAAAAACTAAGGGCGGAGGGCCTATTGGCCCAAGTCATCACTACCATCATGGCAGCAAGACGACCT
This sequence comes from Notechis scutatus, assembly GCF_900518725.1. The sequence goes on from NW_020718339.1 coordinate 5,375, forward strand.
TCAACCACTCGCATTTATGATGCAACCTGGAACAGTTTTTCCAAATGGTGTCGTCAATCTTCTATCAATCCGCTCTCCCCCTCCGTTGCGCAAATCCTGGCTTTCCTACAAGACGGCCTAGACAAGGGTCTTTCCCCTAACACTCTGAGAAGGCAAGTCTCGGCTCTTTCAACGGTGGTTCCTGGCGACTCGTCTGGACCACTTTCCCACCATCCTCACATCAGGGCTTTTCTCAGGGGGGCTTCCAACCTACACCCCCCAATGGTTCACAGATACCCGACCTGGGACCTTAATAAGGTTCTGACGGCGCTGACTAAACCTCCTTTCGAGCCTCTAAGGGAGACTTCACTTCAGTTTCTCACCCTTAAAGTGGTGTTTCTCGTGGCAATAACTTCAGCAAGGATATCTGAAATAGCAGCTCTATCCGTCAGAAACGACTTGTGCGTTTTCCATCCTGATCGGGTGATTTTACGGCCTGACCCTGCCTTTATGCCAAAGGTCAATTCGGCATTTCACAGAGCGCAGGAATTGGTCCTGCCTAATTTTTGTCCAAAGCCTGTTTGAGAGAAGGAACGGCAGTGGCACACCCTCGATGTGCGTACAGCTCTTCGTATATACATTTATCGAAGTCAGTCTGTCAGAAAGTCTGAGTCCCTTTTTCTGTCTTTTGAGCCGAAGACGCTGGGTTGCAAAGTCTCCCCGTCTACTGTAGGTCGCTGGATTAGAGCTACCATATCGAAAGCCTATTTGGCTCAAGCTCTGCCGGTCCCTAGCGGGATAACCGCTCACTCTACCAGGAGTGCGGCTATTTCAATAGCCTGGGCTACCCAGGCTTCCATTCATGACATCTGTAGGGCGGCCACCTGGGCCTCCCCATCTCCCTTTATATGACACTATAGAATTGACACTTACGCCTCCGCTGAGGCATCCTTTGGCAGGCGAGTCCTTCAACAGGTGGCGAGAGAGCCAGAGGAGATTCCGACCCAGACGGAGTCCCTCCCGTAGGACAGACACGCTTTGGTATGTCCCACTCTCTGGATGCTCGCAGCAGTTCTACGGAGAATGGGCGTTGGTTCGACCTGGAAGGCCTTCTGTAGATGGTGCTCCAATGGCAACATTGACCCCACACGCAGGGGATCTGGAGTCTCTTGCTCAACACCCTATTGTGTGGTTTCATCAGAGGAGCAACGAATTTGAGGCTCTTTGAACTGCTACATTCTGCCAACCTGCGTTTCCTCACATGTAAGGTGGCTGCGGCCATCGCCTCTCTGAACTGATGGCCCTCTCTATAAGGGAGGACCTGTGCGTATTTCTTTTCAACAGGGTGGTTCTGCGATTGGACCCTTCTTTCCTTCCTAAGGTAAATTCCTTGTTTCACAGAGCACAGGAAATAGCTTTGCTAAACTTCTGCCCTAACTCTGTCCATGCCCTGGAGAAAAAGTGGCACCCCTTGGATGTCAGGAGGGCCCTCCACATCTATCTCAGGAAGGCAGAGTCCCCATTTGTCTCCTTCCAACCCGCTACATTGGGTTACAGCATCAACGGTAGGCCAGTGGATATAGGCATGTATTGCCAAAGGGGAGGATGGAGCTGACGTCACAGCGACACGACTGACATCCTCAGAGCTCCCTGGGGACCCGTCGATATCCAACTGCTGGTGGTCCAATTCGGACCTAAATCGTCTCGGAGGGACAATAATCAAGGAAAGAACACTCAGGGACATCATAAGGTCCCTGGTTGATCCAGAGGAAGCCTTCTAAGCCGACAGGAGAGCGGCCATTGCGAGCAGCTACGAAACTGGGGCAGCTGCCAACAGGAAGAATTTGAGAGAAGTGTGATCATATGCTGGGTGAGAATAGCATTTTTAAAAATATATTAAAGGAACAGCCCCCGGGGTGAAGGGAAGACCCAAAAGACAAAAGTGGAGGTGGATTGATACCCGCCCCCCAAAAGCAGTGAGGAAAGCTTTTTCCAGCGCAAATTGGGAAAGGAAGTAACTAATGAAGGATTTGTGAATGACCAGCAACTTTGAAACTGGATTGGACCTATTAGATTTGTTGGACTAAACTTAGAGTGGGAAGTGGTATTTGGATCTCTTTCTTTTCATGTATTTTAATTATAAAATATGAATAATTTAAAACAATAAGGGATTGCCATAGAAAAGAGAGAGCAGAGCAAAAGTGCCACCTAAAGGCCAAAGTGAAAGTAGGAGACGGAAGGGAGAAAGGGGATTACACGACCTTGACAGTATGAGAAAAAAGAGGTAAGGTTACTTTTTTTACAGAGTGGAACACTGAGAACTCGACAAAAGAGAACAGAAGATCAAAATACTCCCTTTTCTCCTGGACTGCTTAGTTCCAACACACACACACACACACACACACACGGCCATTCTTTTTGAATAACATCTGTAAGTTTGCTCTGTGGAAACTACTATTGGAAATAAAATAAACTTCACAAGAAAATAATGGAATTGGAGTATGATAGCATATGCATTCTAGGAGACTTCAACACAGTAGTGGATGTGGAATTGGATTATAAAACTCAAAACAAAAGAACAACATGAAAACGTTACCAAAATCCTTTTTCAGGTTGATGGAAGAGCTAGCCATTCAAGATGCTTGGCAAGAAATATACCCCCAAAGTAACCAATACACATTTTATTCAAAGACATTTGTCTTGTCTAGGATTGATATGATGTGGGCATCAAGAGATTTTATCTTCAACGTACAAGAAATATTTAAACAAATACCTGGGCAGACCATAACCCGATAAAAGTAATATGGAAGTGACAAGAGGTCAAGATGGACAATGAAAGCAGCAGCACATCGTCTACACTGCAACCTGGGGAAAGCAGCAGCACATCAAGTACTGAAAGAACTGAATCAGACATTGAATCTTCCTGACTTCTGGACATTGTAGCAGTATAACAATTTTAAGGAGAAATATGATGGACTGGAAGTTTCCCAGAAAAGTTACGTTGCAAATATTACAAAAGTACAGCAAGCATCACTTAGAAAAAAGTTGAAAGAGCATTTCTCATCTAAAGTTCACATCATTTGCACAGAGAAGTTAAAGCAATGTGAGCAGGATGTAATAAGGACTGGATAAGATGACAAAAATATTTGGGCAGTACGTGTAGTGTGTAATACAGTGTACTGTCTGGCACAAATGTGTAAACCATTTTCAGATATAGATCTTATAGAATTGCAAATTAAATAGGGATTTCATTCACATAAAACTGCAGTTGCAATAAATGTCATTGCAAGACATTAGGAAATATTTACCAAAATTGTTGAAAAAACTCGCAAATTAGGCCATACCCACAGAACCGGTTGTTAAATTTGAATCCCACCCATGAAGGCATTGCAATGAAACAACATGTGTCATGGCTATGTGCTTGCTTGTGTTTCTGTTACCCATGAGCCAAGATTTCCCTGGGGGCTTTTATGTTCGTTCATTCGACTGTTTTTGAGCAGCTTGCTATTTTTGCCTTATGGACTGGGGAATTAATCTGGGCTTGTTTGTGGCTGGCTTCAGTTGGGGCAGTTCTAAAGCCAGGTGAAGTCATCAGCTACCGAATGGGGTTAAGGCCCCAATCGCTTTCTATTCGAGGACTTTGTCGGCTGCCAAACAGAACTACAACTAGCTGGACAAGGAGACATTGGCTGCAGTGGTGGAGATAACATGAGTGCCTACCCACATGAGCATCCTCTGAACCCGGTGGCTCCGAGTTACCTTGGTAAGAGATATCCCAGAATGTTCACCTCAATCGTGGTTTGCCTGGAACGTGTTTGCTGAGGCGCTTTGTGATGACGTTTGGGGACGCTATGCATACGGCAAACCCGGATGGCTTGGGGGAAGTTGTTCGGACTGATACCGGGCTACCGGCGTGGGACATTGTTGGTAAAGGGTTGGTGATGGTGGCAGGTTATTGTTGAGATATCATATTGTATGGGTTTAATTAGGGGCTGGATGATAATTCTGGATGTTAGTTTCTCTGAAGTTAGCCAGAGATCGAGGGGGAGTAATTATGTACGAGAATAAAATACAGCTTTGTGTTGATGTAAGCCCAGAAGCTGACTTTGGAACTATTGCTTAGTTGTTTCTTGTTGTCACAACTTGGAAAAGAATAAAACATTCTGACTGTTTGAAGGAGTTGAGTGATCTTTTCGGTGCGGTTGACCCAAAGAGCAGCTGAGATCGCCATTTCCAATAGAGCAAACATAATGACTCTTAGTTTAATTGGCCTACCTCTAAAGGACTGGGACCCTATTCCTATAGTCTCAAAATGGTAAAGAGTACAAATCACACATCTGATGATGCTCGAGTAAAACTGAAGAAACATGCAAGTGAGGATGCCAATCAAGCAGCAATTTGGGGATACCTAACGTAAGTTTTATTGTCAGATATTAATAGTTTTTCATTCGTATTGTAAAACTTTTGTGTAGTTATGTTAATTATTAACAAAAAAAAATCAATTAAATTATTTGAATCCCAACACTGGGTGTTTGGGGTAGTGCCTTGAGAGGAGTGACTTTTGCACTACACAGGTGAGAGTAAGGTGGGCTGTGCTAAGCCGATTTCACTCTGTCAGGGGGCCCCAAAGGGTCAAAGTCACTCTGAAGGGGTGACGAAGAAAGGAGAGGACCCTCGATTGCGGGGAGACAGCAGTCTGCCCCGCTGGATCCGAGGAAGCTCTCCAAACTGGCGGAATTAATGACAGCCATACTTGTGAGGCCTGTCCGAAGCTACTGACAGCCGAAGAAAAAAAGCACTATTAGCAATGCCTCAAGAGAAAAACACAAAAGAAGTTGAAAAGCACTGTTCTAAACAACTGCTTGTGCCTCAGTGTTTTGGTTGAAAGTGATTGGAGTGTGACCATAAGTCAATCCTGGAAACATATATCCAACATTGCCCTGTTTAAGGCCCTGGCCTGACCAGTTCACTAGTGGCCATGAAAGCTGAGCAGAGAAGCAGCTGTGTGTGATGTTGTTGAATAAACGTAGTTTGTGGAACTGAAATAGCCCGAAGCAGCCTAAAGCAAAGAGAAAGTTGTTTTCCTCCAGAAGTAGAACTCAAAGGAGCTGTAGTAGAACCAGAGGAGTGGAGGAGTGAGCAGAATGTACTTTTTTCCCCCAAAAGTTTTTTATTTTTTAAATTTTATACATCTTTTCACGTGGTTTGAGAATAGAAAAAAAGTCATACTGTAATTAATTAAAGGATATGAAGTTATATATATTGAATGCAGAATTAATAGAAAACGTAATATGTAACAAGTGGTATCAATAAGGAATAAGGAACAGTGAATTAATAGGAAAATATGTAATACACTGTTCAAAAAAATAAAGGGAACACACTTAACACAATGTAACTCCAAGTCAATCACACTTCTGTGAAATCAAACTGTCCACTTAGATAGCAACACTGATTGTTAATCAATTTCTCATGCTGTTGTGCATATGGAGTAGACAACAGGTGGAAAACATAGGCAGTTAGCAAGACATCCCCAGTAAAGGAGTGGTTCTGTAGGTAGTGACCACAGACCACTTCTCAGTTCCTATGCTTTCTGGCTGATGGTTTGGTCACTTTTGAATTCTGGCAGTGCTTTTACTCTGGTGGTGGCATGAGACGGAGTCTACAACCCACACAAGTGTCTCAGGTAGTGCAGCTCATCCAGGATGGCACATCAATTCGACCTGTGGCAAGAAGTTTTGCTGTGTCTGTCAGCGTAGTGTCCAGAGCATGGAGGCACTACCAGGAGACGTGGAGGACGCCATAGGAGAGCAACAACCGACGTTCATAGGGAGCTGGGTAAGCTGTACACTATGACACAGCCAATGCAAACAGCAACAATCCATAGAAAGCAAAGATGATAAAAGTAATAGAGGCCATGATGGCAAAACAGTTTTCGCCCTCTCAGAAGTGCTGAAATGGGCCCGTTTTCAGCCTCCCAAGGCTGCAGAGGCTCCTCTCGAGCTTCCAGGATGAAAACAGCCTCCCCCGTGGCTCCAGAGGCTGGAAATGGACATTTCCAATATTTCCAGAAGGCCCATTTTTCAGCCTCCAGAGGTGGCAGAGGCTTTCCTCGAGCCTCTGGGAGGGTGAAAACGGCCTCAAACGGGCCGAAAATCAGCTGAGAGGCACACACATGCGCAGTGCAGTAAGGGAGCAGGGGGGGGGTGTTACATGCGCAGTGCGGTAAGGGAGCAGGGTCGGGGTGTTGCATCGCAGGTGGGGCAGCGCGCACCACAACACCACAAGGTCCGCCATCACTGTACTAGAGCATGCTATATAACAGACCAGACATCCCTGGGAGGCAAAAATCACTAAATTCACTTTATTTTGGTCATCTCATGAGATTAAACTCAGTGAGTAAGTCATTTATTGCTCAGAATGGTCAAAGGAAATGAGGTCTCCCAAAAATATGGTAACTAGGTACCATGAAAGCCAATATGTCATGCCATCAAACACACTGGAAAAAGTAGTTATGCTGAGTCACTGGTAAAAATAAAAGATGTCCAAATAATACAGTAGCCATCAAAACAAACACCAGTCAGGGCATAGAACTGAAGTCATGTAAGACTGAAAAACTTCTGGAAAAGCATCCCTCAAGAGTGCAGAACAATTTTGTCCAATGGATTTTGCAGGCTATGCAGCTGCCCTGCCGTTTCCCCCATTCTGCGGGCAACTTTGAAGGAGGCCACAAATTCAGTGTAAAAACTGCAATACAAAAATATTCAAAAGTGCACAGCACATGGTTCCAACAGTGGCAGATACTTCTTAAACTATTATGGGTTATCTAGTGAAACAGAAGTCTCCATGGGTGAAGAACTAGTACACACTCAACAAGGGATTCCATGAAGACAGAGGCATTTATATGGTTTCTCTCCTGTACGGTTTTCTCTTATGTCGAGTTTCCAGGTCAGCACCTCAAAGAAGCGTGAACTAACAGAGCCCCCTATTTGGGCATCATTTCGATACTGACAAATGAATAATTATCTCTTATGGAAATGAAGGACTGACTACTGATGATGAATGTGATGTAAGTTATGAAGAGGACTTACACCAAACGGGTGCACTCCCACTTCAAAAGAATACATAGAAAAAGCGTAAGATATGATGTTGGGTCTATGTGCCACTACTGCCATTAGCACAGCCACCTTCGTAGATGCTGGCTTGATCACCGAAGACTTGTAATTGACCACAGTAGTCAAGAGAGAAAGAAAGAAAGAAATGGAAGCGCAGACTTCTGAAGGACAGCTGTGCTTCCACCCTACCCCCCCGAGCTGCCACCCCGAAAACAGGGACAATCCTCCAACAAGTGGCCTGTCCAAGCCAAGAAAAAAAAGTTACCAAACTGCATCTTCCGGCCACGTTGTGTGAGGGAATTCACTGAAGAAACCCATTATGTTTGGAAGAGTTTGCAGTAAAAGGAAACCAAGGCCAGCGAAGAACATGATGGCCGGACACCATCGCTGACACCAGCCTGAGCAGCAAAACAATTCAAGTATAGGGATGGGCTGCTGGGGGCTTGCAGGGGCTCGAGCGATTCTCTAGCTAACATTCCGTGGGGCTCAGTGAGCCCCCAAATCCCACTCCTGGCTGCCCCCACCCAACCCCACCCTTATAGATCCACCCACCACTCTCCTCGACTCTTTTGGCCACTGACATCTGGCTTCCTTGCCAGCCTTTGCCAGCCCGGAGTATACACTTTTTGGTATATGTCTTTTGTTAGGTAATTAAGGGCAAAGAAGCAACATTGAGTTGGCCACACCCACCCAGCCACATGACCATCCATCTGAGAGCCCCTTGCTAAAAAATTTGAAGCCCATCCCTGAATAAATAGTGTTAAGACCTGGTCCATAGAATCAACAAGAGTCAGACATGACTGAAGGGGTAACATTAAGCCATCAACTGACCTCATGAAACCCCTCCCCCTACTGGAGTACTTCCAGATACAAACATGTCACATCAATTATGTGCAAAACCCATTTGCCAAATCAAAATAAACCTTAATATGTTGTCTGTGGCAGAGAATGAACACCTTTATTGAAATTCAATACAACTCCGCTTCCAAATTTAAATCTGTGGAGGAAAACTTGCATTCATCAGCCCCAAAAGCTGGGCATGGGAGGTACATTCCAACATGACAATGATCCTAAACACAAAGGCCAAGTCGACCTATCATTGGCTACAGCAGAATAAAATAAAGGTTCTGGAGTGGCCTTCGCAAGTCTCCTGACCTCAATATCAATATCTCCCCACTTTGGGGAGATCTCAAACGTGCAGTTCGTGCAAAAGCCCAAGAATTCACAAGAACTGGAGGCTTTTTGCCAGGAAGAATGGGCACCTTTACCATCTGAGAAGATAAAGAGCCTCATCCACACATACCATAAAAAAGACTTCAAAACTGTCATTGATGTTAAAGGGGGCAAATACACTGTATTAAGAACTGGGGTATGCAAACTGTACATAGCCATTAGTAAATGAGAAAAAGTGAGAATGCTTTCTTTTCCTGACCCAGTTTCTGAGAGAAAGCTGAGTTGGCAATTGAAGCTGTTGTGCAGAAATACATCTTTATGCAGCTATCTTGTCAAAGTTGGGCCTTTAAAAAAGCAGGACGTGGACTGAAAAGATGACTAAGGTATTGGGAGTGTTGAATAACATATTGGGAGCACATAACATCAGACCTGTCACTGGGAGGCAACACCACAAAACTGTGTCTCACTTATTTTGGCCATGTCGTGCAGGGGAATCCACTAGAGAAAACCATTAGGGTTCGGAAGAGTTAGCGTTAAAAGACCCCCAAGCACAGCCAATCAAAGGATACCATGGCTTGACACCACCAAAACTGACTGCTACGATTATAGACAAAGCTCCGAAGCTCCACATTACCTCTCCTTAACACACTAGGGAACGCCTGAATGTTCTGAAACTCAACTTATAACAAGATTGTACAACTATCTACTAGAAGAGCTGAAGATAAAAAAAGGTCCAATGATCAACTTGGGCAAAGAATATACTGTAGGTCGTAGTATGGAGCTAGAGTCTAGCTGCTAGACGATTGGGAAAAATTATGGACCAAATCCTACAAGTTAACTTTGTCAATAGCTTTAGCACCAGCGCGATTGGCAAAAATGTACCTGTTAGATCTGAGGTAGATCGGTTCGAATGAGACGCGAGACCGTTCTAGTGAGTTCAGCTCTTTATTTAGAATAAGAACAGTCTGGGAAATCCAAGCCGCGGTAGCCCTTCATATAGGCTGGCTTGCGGCTCGGCGGCCAATGGCAGCGCTTTGAATCTCCCGCGATTGGCGCGGCCAATCACGGTAGATTCTTAGCGCTCCAATCACGGCCGGTGTTTCGACCAATCAGGTCGCTGTCCGTCCGGACCAATCAGTTGTGAGGGTTTGGAGTATGCTAATATAAGTACAGTACCCAAATAGGAAATCAAAGTCCTAGAAATGCAAGCAGACATATGGAACGTTCTATCATATGTGATGGCAATGCCCCAAACCCAGAAAATATTAGGCGAAGGTACAAATATGGCTACAGGAGATAACAAATCAAATAGAATTTAAACCCAAACTATTCCTACTAGGATTAAAGGGAAATTTAGTAAACAAATCCAATACATCATATTGCATATAACAGCGAGGTTAGTGAAGGGTTAGAAATTAGAAAATATACCGTCCAAAGAGGTGCCAATACAAAAAATATTAGAATGTGCCAACTTACAATAGAACTAAAAGGCAAGGAGGAATCAGAATACTATGTGGCATGAGATAGATGGTATAAGTGGATAGAACAAAAAATATGGAATAATGTATAGAAATAAATGCAAGTAATACGTAATATCTATGGCACAATATTGTTAAAAACGTAGAGATGTGTAACTTTGAAAATAAATTTTAAAAAAAGAAATGGAAGCCCAGACTCTGAACAAAAGTGTACTTCCACCACACCCCCAGCTGCAAGAACAATGCAGACACTTGTCAAGAGTCGAAAAGAGAATGTTATTAAGAAGCATCAGACAGGTTTAATCCTAAAATTAAAAAACAAGGGGGATTCCAAGTACTATGAAACGTGAAATAAATTCAATCAATGGTTGCATAGAAAAAGGCAAGGTCGGAACAGAAGCAGCTATGAGGATTGGAATAATTAGTAAACAGTGTATCAAAAAGAGGATTGTAAATGGTGAAGTAACATTTATATATGTATAACAATTGTATCGGCAGAACGGCTGCACCATGTTATATTCTTATAATTAAAATAAAAAGAAATAATAAAAAAGGAAATCAGAAGACTAGAGGATGAACTAAGACGATTCAAGCCTCAGGAAACAAGTGAGTGGGAGATGGAGATCAGCTGGCTCATAGCGAAGCTAAAATTGTGAGCTGGAGAGAAAATTAGGGATCTTTTCAGAAAGTACAGGGACCTTGAGAAAATATAGAAATCACTCCTTCAAACTCTCAACTAGTTGCAAACCCACTACCACATAAACCACTGGCCAAATGGAGACCTGGCCTCCTGATAGCTGTGGCAGACCATTTCGAAGAGGCCAAGAAGCTCACCGACAACCTGAGACTTGCAGAATGGAGAAAATCAGAAAGCAGTGCAGGACTCAGCTTAACCAACATATGCTCAGAACTGGTTCCCACACAAGCGGAAACCGTCTGTGGTCCAAGACCAAACTGCAACCCGCCAATGGAGCAAGAAAGCCATCCGTGGAACAAACTACGCTACCATCCAGAAGCTCAACAAGCAAGGCAGTGCTGACTGACTCCACTGTACTGTCCAGATGCTGGAGAAATGCGTACAAAGGCCCAGCGCCGATGCCACCGGAGATGGAAGAATACTGGTCGGCAGTATTCAAATCGCCGAGTGCAAACTATGATAGTGAACGTGCAAACTATGATAGTGAATCTGCAAAGCCATCTGCAGTCCTGGTGTTGTACTCTGATAAGGCAATAAAGATTGATTTGATTTAATTGGAATTTTATGTTAAGGCAGTTAAAATACATGGATTTTGGCAACAATTTCAAAAATATATTCAGGGCTAGTTACACTGTACAAGAGACTAGAGTTATATAGTCAATGGAGAAGCACCACAAAGCTTCCAAATCAAGAAAGGGTGCCCCACTATCACCGTTGTTGTTTATATGAACTTTAGAGGTATTGACGAGAATGATTCGAAAAGTTAACTAAAGGATTAAACATTAAGAAGGAAGTCTACAAATTGCAAACGTTCACACGTGACCTTGTTTTTATTATAGAGGCCCTTTAAAAATTGCTTTGCTTCTTTTGAAGTACTGTGCTTTGCAAACTATTGCTTCTAAATACAGCACTTTGCAAAGATAAATTCATCCCCCCCCCCTTCAATTTGGACACTTTGGTGGGGAGAGACTTGAAGAAACCTATTGGGGGTACGAGAGATGTAAGAACCAAATTATTTAATATTCACAATACAGGAACAGGTCTGGTTCACAATTCAAAGGTTTATTAAAGAAAATAAGCGTTTGCAAATGGGCCTTCAAGTCCCTTACAAAGTGGATTGGGTACAAGAGCAGCAAGCCTCCATATTCAAACAATACATTTTATACCCCTGCACAAAACACGCTACGCCTAAGAAGCTCTCCCCATACACCCCCTTATTCTCTATATTCTAAACTACAAGCATGACATCGTTTTCTGTGTTTCAGTGTCTTATCTTGGTTTTAACTGCTGAGCTTTGGGCTTTATATCTTGGGAGGTAATTTCCCTTATCTTATTCACTTGTTGCCTAGCCCAGGCAGATCTTCCTGTTCTCCAAGATTATAGCAACGCATCATGTACTTGTGACTGAACACATTTTAGGTTAGGGTGGAGGTTTTATGCAGAAAAAGAAGAAGCTAATAGAAAAGCATCAGAAAGAGCAAGAGAATCTTCTAGTCGTAACTATGTACATTTCATTAGAAAAGAGTAACTTGTAATTCTTTTCTCTCAGAGGTATGCGTGTTTTTTTTTCCAAGTTGCAAGTGAAGAGAATACACACCGATTTTGCAGGACCAACTAAAGGACACACGTTCTTAATAGTGGTAGATGCTTACTCAAATTGGCTAGAGGTAAGCATTATGCACTCAACCACAACAGAAGCTGTTATTAGACAAGTAAGGAAGCTTTTTACGACACATGGATTGCCGGATTTAGTTGTATCTGACAACGGACTGCAATTCACAGCACTAACATTTGAGAGGTTCCTAGCCGAACAAGGGATAAGGCACGCACTAAAAGCGCTGGGTCGGCCGGCTACGGGCGGGCAGGCGGAACGCATGGTCCGTTATACTAAGGAAACACTAGGGACCTAGACCTAGACAGACTACATCCCACCTTCGTCGCCAGTGTTGCATTGGCCACAGTTAAGAACCAGTTAGTGGTCCTGCAAGAGAACCAACCCGAATTCTAAAACTTTTTGTGTGACCAACCCTGTAAGGTCAGTGGTCAATTTTCCCTTTTTTTTCCTCTCCACTATGCCTTGTGGACTCAGGATGGGAAAGAACTAGGAAGTAGAAACTGCACCCAATTCTTATTGTGCATCAATGATGTTTGTTGCTCCCCCCTTGTTGTCCATCAAGCCCTGTGGGACTGGACCAGTCTTCTTCAAAATCTGGTGACCAATAAATCTGGACCTAATTGGCCAACCAGCACTATGACATTTGGACTTTGCCTGGCCACTTTGGTGCCTGCTGCTGTTTTGGCTCTGGAGTCATCTCGAAGCAACCTTAACTAGACCTTCTGGAGGCTTGATTTCCCCTCAACCACACATTTCTTGCCACTTTTGATTTATTGGAAACCTTTCCAAGTAAACTTCTGTGTGTGAAGGCGTGGCCGGAATAGGACATCTGGGCTCTTGAAGAAAGCTGGCTTCACTTCAAGCTTTGGCCTGGGGACACGTGTGATGACCACGGAGGGCTGGGCACGGAATCAACACAGCCAGAACAAAAGGCTTAGCTCCAACTCACTTTCTCCTGCAAATACCCAGCGCTACATCATTCAATGCAGATCCAGGAGCCAATATCTAAACCTCAACATCTAGCACCTCTCTCCTGGCTGTTATTAGTCCAGAGGAACAGCACAAGTTCAAGGAATTTGGTTCCAGGGAGTCCTCGTCACAGGAAGAGTTCACTGGGACTGAAGCACAACCCAGAGTATAACTGTATCACTGCGAATGGGGCACAACAAAGTATTCAGACATCGGTAACAGCACGTGAGACTGGGGGAAAAAAGCGAAGCTTCTTCCAGACGAACGCCCCCTCCCTACGGTGTTTCTTTAAAATCCCACTCCCCAGGTGCAGTGTGAAGAGGTGAAGGAGTGCCCTCCTCCCAAGTAGTCAGATTGCCCTGCACTGATCCTGCTTTCTCTCCATTCTGTGCTTTCTCCTCCTCCCTCAGTCGCCCTGCACCCTACCCTTCCCTCTTCCCAGGCACGAGGGGACCCCAGGACTGGCCCCCGTCCAGCTCCTATAGTCAAGAGAGCTCAGGAAAAAAAAATGTCCAGCTAATGGGCAAAGTAATTAAATTAAATTAAAAGAATAGATGGTTTTTTTTTTACTGTTTTATTTCCCCGAGTTTCAAAGGATACATGAAAAATGGAGAAGAGCATCTTGTGTGGAAGTTGCAGAAATCTGTTTACAGACTCAAAGCAATCCACTTGAGCATGGGATTTAAAAAAATTAACAGTCTTGCTAGACCAAGGATTCATACGAAGCAGAGCTGACTCACATCTATATGTATGTTCCGAGTAGTTTCTGGTTTCAGTTAAGCAGAAAGGCCCATGTGGACCGTATACACTTCATTCTGTAGGGTTAAACAGAATTTCTAATTACTACCAGACCTTCCTGTAAAAGCTTTTTGGGGGCATATAGGAGTCAGTCCTGCTTTGCAGTTACTGTCTGAGACAGCCTACCACTTATTTGTAAACTGGTTAGCCCTGCTGGCTAGACCAGACTAGGAAATCAAACAACTCCCTCGGTTGAAATGGATTAAATTACAGAATCTATAATTCAGAAGATTTTAAAGATTAATATACAATCGAAGCCACAGTTGTTTCTTTTGGGATCGATTTAAAAATATGAAAAAAAAAAAGTCATGGAATTTTGTGTGTGTGTACCGAAAAACCACAAGCACAGACTGTACCCTACACAATGAGAGCAATCACCCTGGTTGCACATAAGATCAGTCGTAGGGTAGCACTCATTGTAGTACAACTGATGGCCAAAGCCAAAGGAGTGGGCATATCTTTATGGACTTCATCCGAAGGTGTGATATGCCTAGGACCCGGCAACCCACTGAAAGTGCCAGTGAAACAGCTACATGGAGGGTGGTCCCATATGTACAGGGAGTATCTGAAACTGCTGCACGCATTCTCCTGGGGAGTCAAGGTGACGTATAAACCAGACCAAACCGGACCAGAATGAGAGTGATGCACCCCAAAGGAAACGCTATTCAGTGATGAGACATCTGTGGTGGTTTATCACATCAATGGTGGCAATTGTAAAATTACATAGGGGAAAACAACCAAGCAGCTGCAGACCAGGGTACACAAACACAAACTGGCTGCTCAACACAAACAACTGATCTCTCAGATCTGGGCACATATATACAGGAGCATTATCACACATTCAGGTTTCAAAAAAGCTGAGGTTGTTGCCCGGGATATAACCAAAGAAGGAAGTGTTTTAAAAGCTTGGTTTTCCAACATCAATTATATCAATAAGCATATCGAACACTACCACCAATAAAGACCCTGCAGGAAGAGCAGGGATCAATGGCACACGCACCCCGTTCTTGGGCATCTGGACTCCCCCTATGAAGGCATAGCCAGGCCTATCCAAATACAGAGGAACTCGGTAGAGCTGCCTCAAGTTATAGCAGGCAGAAATAAAGAACGAACTGGGCCAACTACAAAACAGAGATCAAAACAACAAATTACGATAGCTGGCATGTTAACATCACCTCCTAGAGAAAAGCATTCCAGGCTGGGTCGGGTACAGGAGAAAACAACAAAAGAGAAGCCTCCTTTGACCAACATGACGGAGGTAAAAACAGCAGGGGGATCAGTTGAGAGGGCCTATCACGTATGCAAGGGCTAAATTGATTGATATATAAAGGCAGAGATCTCTGTAATGGTAGCTTAAAACTCTGTCGACATCAGCAGAAGCTGACAAAAGCTCAGTAAGAACATTAAATGTAATTTTAAGTTCTGGATATCGCAAGGTGTCAGTTTCTTCTTTTACAGGTATACCTGAATGAGGTTTGTAGGGGAAAATGTCACCTTTCCAAAGCGATCAACATCACAGGAAAGCTAAACTTTTTGTCTGATAAAAGTTAATTACACAATCCTGAAAGCTTGAGTATCCCAATTGTCTGCTCCTCCTCACAACTGTAATTTAAGCGGCAATCCTGAGTCACTTCTGAACGTTTATCCCCTAAAGTTCTGGGTTTAAAAACTAGTTCAGCCTCCTTTTTGCATATTAGTAGTTAATGGATTCTGTAGCTTTGGAACCAGAGGCACTCAAAAGATTCACAGACGCCCATTGTACCTTCCCCTAGTGCCAAACTCATCCTTCCTTCTTAGGACTCCATTTTATACCCAATGTTCAATTTTGCAGAAATCCTCATTACTATCCTCTAAGCATGACTGCAAATGCCTTTAAAAATACCAGTTAGGAACCATCTGGATAAGAATTCTAGGTTTCATCTAGCAAATCATCTTTCAGTTTTTCCAGCCTTAGAAACTACTCATCTCTGGCAATTAAGTAGGTGTTATTGAGACACACTACATTGCCTGTCTGTCACGGTTCCAAGTAATACACCCATTTCAAACAGAATTCCTGAGGCATCCAGGTCAGCTTCAGGCTTGACACAGATCGTTCGTGTCAATTGAGAGACTGGGATACTGCGTTTATACAATACACTAAGCTTGATCAACAGCCATCTTGGTTATTCATAAATCGGAATTGGGTTAGCTGAGGTTGCCATGTCTCAGTGGTTTTTCTACCAGTCCAGTTCTATTCAGCAAATGGGGTTTGGGTCTTTATCAGGCAAACAACGTCAAACCGGAAGGGACCAGGGGTTGTTTTCTACCACAGCGCCTGTTCTCTGGAACATTTTCTCTCTGGAGATTAGAATGACCCCATCAGACTGGCCCTTTCAAGACCTGGTTACATGCCTGGGGTTCAGTGCATAGCAATACTCATTCCCTACGGTAGTTCTAATCTGAAATATAAAGCATTCTCAACTGTTGCATTTAGGTACGTGAAGAGTAAAATTGTTGGAATACACAAAAACTATTTTCTTGAAGTTTTTGCAAAGGCTGGTGGAACTCAATACACAAGATCACACCAATGTCAGGAGAGCGCGAAGCTGACGTCACGGTGATACGGCGGGATTCCTGGATGTCCCTA
>NW_020718340.1:0-21821 GCF_900518725.1 Notechis scutatus
TTTTCTAGTTCTAGAATTTCAAGTCTGGTGGCATTGAATTATTTGAATGTGATTGAGTTATTTGAATAACTCAATCACTGCTCAAAAGATTTGCTTGTTAAGTACAGCATTTATTCCTTTGCTGAGTTACAAGCTGTGCATTAAATGTGGTTTACAAGGAGAGCAAGTCTAAAGCATACTCATCACCAATTTTCTTAGATGTATCCTGAGAGCACTAAGGCAGGCTCCCATGATCATATGTCCTTTGATAGAAACAGGTTGCTTTCATTTAAATGCTTAGCAGCTAATTATCTGGTTCAAAATTAAAAATTGTCTAATTTTTAGACTAATACAGTGTTTAGTTAGGTCAGTTTCATTTAAACCTGCCACCATAAATACCACTGAAAACTATACCAACATATATAACCTTAAATGGCTTGGTATTCTATTGAGACATTAAATTCTATAGAGGAATCATGTTTACAGAAGATAAATTAGCCCATGTATGGACAAATCTTCAAATAAGAATGAGCTTTATTATTTTACTGGTGCACCCAATTGCTCTGCTAATAAAAATAAGGGCTTGACAGCATTTCCATTTACCATTCCTGTTTTTAGGGTTTATTATCTTTTTTTGGTTCTGAATTTCATTAGGCTGCAAATTAGCTGTCAGAATGAGTATGAGTTATGATCCACATCACAATTTTATGGAAAAACAAACAAATTGCAATGGAAATGTTTGTATGTAAAAAACCTGGTTTTTTTCTTTCATTTTATGTGTCTTTTACCTTAATTTCACTGGTGGGAGGAACTGTTCACTTTCAGGTTTCTTCAAAAAGTCCAAAAGGTATGACATTTTATGTTACACTCCCTTCACATTGTTCAGTCTTATGGACTAGAAGCTTTACAGTTTGGTTTTAAAAAAGATTTTTTTGGGGAAAATTGATTTTAAGTTTTGCAATGTGCTGACAATATAATTGAGCAGAGTCATATGTATGCACACATTTACGTATACCTCTATACTCTAGGATCCAGATTCAGTCCAGGGTTTATATTCTCTTCCGTATGGATTCAAATTAAATCCAATATTTTCCCATCAGCCAATATTTTTACTCAAAAAAGATTACAAAGATAGACTTTTTGAAAGAAGTAAAATCCTGTGGCTTAAGGGTGCTAATTATAAATACAATAAAAATTGATACAGGTAGTCCTCAACTTACAACAGTTCATTTAGTGACCATTCAAAGTTACAACAGGCACTGAAAAATATGACTTATGACCAGTTTTCATAGTTACGACCTTTGCAGCATCCCCATGCCCCTGTGACCAAAATTCAAATGCTTGGCAACTGGCTCATACTTATGACTGTTGCTGTGTCATAAGTATGAGCCAGTCATGTGATCCCATTTTGCGACCTTCTGACAAACAAAGTCAATGGGGAAAGCCGGATTCACTTAACAATCAGGTTACTAATTTGTCAACTGCAATTATTCACTTAACAATTGTGGCAAAAAAGGCATAAAATGAGGCAAAACTCACTTAACAAATGCCTCACTTAACAACAGAAATGTTGGGCTCAATTATGGTCGTACGTTGAGGACCACCTATACAAACTGAAAAGGAAAATGAAGAGTTGTACTGATGACTACATAGACACCATCATATACATTTTGGAGCAATAACTCAAAAGTAGTCTTTCATTACCTGTGTTACCTTCTCGGTCTAACCTAACTTTTTGAATTTCCATCTCAGTACTAACCAGGCGTGATCTTGCTAAATGTCTGAATACAAAGTTAGCTATTATTGCTATATCTTAAGCTCCTGAGATTAGCAAAGAGATTAAAAACCTTTATTATTCAGATTACCCACCTCCAGAAATGATAAGGAATTGTCCACTGCAAATGGAATTCTGAAGCTTACGGTCAAGTTTAGATTTTGTGGGCCTTGGTTAGTTTCAAAATAAAAGAAAAAAGTTTATGTGTATTGCTGTCTCAGATCTTTGTACCGAACATATTACGATTATTAAAAGAAGATTGATGAGCTCTTTACATTTAACTGTGATTTATGAGACATAAAGGACCCAGTCATCTTCCTGCTGGAGATCGTTGTTTGTTGTTGTTGTTTTTAAAAATCGAAGAGTTTTCTTCAGGTTTTTTTTTTTTTAAAGTGAATATCTTGTTTTTGTGGTTTTCTTTTTCCATTCAAAGGGAAACCAGTTCTTGCAGACTGCCTGGACAAGACCAGAGGTGGGATTCAAAAATCCCAGCAACCGGTTCGCTGCCTGGTTGCTGGGTGGGCATGGCCAGGTGGGCGTGGCCTACCGGAACTTCTGGGAGGCTTCCCTCGGGCCTCTGGAAGAGCAAAAACAGCCTCCCCCTGGGGTCCAGAGGGTCTCTGAAAGCTGGAAACAGGCCCGTTTCTGGACTTCTGGAAAGGCTGTTTTCTGCCCTCCCAGAGCTTCTGCGCAAACCTTGCACTTACCTATATTAAAAATGGACCATGTGGAGACTTCTGGGAGGGGTGGGGCAGGGTGGGCGGGGCCAGCTGGTCGGTTCAACTACTGGTTCGGCAAACCGGATGTAAATTTAACATCCGGTTTGCCCAAATTGGTCCGAACCGGCTGAATCCCACCCCTGGACAAGACCCTGCAATTTTCTTGGCAAGGGATTTTTAGGAGTGGTTTGACATTGCCTCCTTCCTAGGGCTGAGAAAAAATGGCTGGCCCAAGGCCAGCAATTGTCTTTATGCCTATGTAGAACTAATTGTCTCCCAGTTTCTGGCCTCATACCTTTAACCACCATTTCAAACTGGCTCTCATTCTGTCACATCTGAGTATAAATGAGAACTAATTTAAAAAATAAACATGGGAGAAATCAGTTAAGTCTCATCCATCCATTTTATTACCCCTCAGACTTAAGGAAGAATTTTCCAAGAGGATCATTCCATAAACGGTGGCCCTCTGTTATTTTCGTACTCAGTTTAGATCCTCTTATAAACCCAGCCTCCTTTGCTAATTCAGACTTTCTATCCACATCTAACTTTCTATATCTAGCTACCTCCCACTGTGCTCCCTCTCTCCTTACCTTGCTGTATCACGAAGCAGCATTTGCAGGTAGACATGCTGAAGGCCAAGACATTGTTAAAGTAATTTGGGGAGAATGTGAGAAAGATTTTCTTTCTAGTTAAGAAAGAAATAAGCAAAGAAAAAGGAGACGGGAGGAAATTGGCTAGAGTGAAATCACAGCACATTTCTTAAATGTACAGGCCAGAAACTTAGCCATCTCAAAAATCAAGTTCATATTGGGCATGCTGAAATGTTTAACAGGAGCATTAGCATAATCTCTCTCCAGCTTGCAATACTTTATTTCCTTACCATGGTCACCCTCTTTTCAGAGTTGTGTAATGCAATAATACAGCTGCTCCCATAATAGGCACACAATACCAGACTTGTATCTTTACAATAGTAAGAGTCTCAAGTATGGAAAGTGCAGATGTGCAATTGCAGTAGAACTGAAAGTGCAAGTGCTTGTAAAACTGCGAGGGAAGGGGTGGGTGGGATGGATGATGATAATGATGTCCCAAGCCTGTGGTTCTTCTTATCGCAGTCTACAGTTATACAATTTGTAACCAATTTGGTGTTTAATCTCTCTCTCATATCCATACATGCACATCTAGTAGGAAAACCCATTACAACAAGCTGTTTGGAGATGAGATTGATATGTTTTCAAATGAAAAATAATAATCTAAATGTGTGGCAGGAAAAAAAAACAATTTCTCCCTGATAGTTTTAAATCTCATCTGTCATGTTGTAAAGAGGAAAATCCACCATCTGTAAAAGTCTAAATTTTCCTTTCAATACAAATACTTGTTCCATAAGAATGATAATAATAATGTATGCAGCCTTATGAATAAATGCATATAAAGCCAGAATAGAGAAGAGAGCAACAGCCAGCAAATGGCATCTCTGCAAAATGGTTGAAGAAACAGTGCACCCAGCTAGTTAACTGTGGGAAGAAGATCTCATAAACTGACTATCAACAACTGCATGATAAAGTAGCAACAATGGTGCATTGGAATATCTGCAAGGAATACCACTTTCTTGCAAGAAAGAACTGAGAGGTCTGTAAAATAGAGAAAGTAATAGTAAATGAAGAAGCTAAAATGCTTTGGACTTTAAAATTCAAACAGACAAGTATCTATCCCCCAACACCTCAGACTTAACATAAGAAAGGCAAAAAAGTCTGGAGAATGGAGATTGCAGTGCCTGGAGACAGCAGAATAGAAGAAAAAGTAATGGAGAAAATCAGAGAAGACCTGAAAAAAAGAAGTAGAATGAATGTGGGAAAAGAAAGCAAAGATAGCACTATTAGAAATAGGAGCCCAAAACAAATTATGGAGCGCCACTTAAACAGTATTGGCATTCAGTCTGAAACACAGTGTTTTGTGAATATTCCAATAGTAATTCAGTCCTGGTTGATCAAATATTTGCAAAGAAATTCTGGAATGGCTGAGGAATTGAATTTGTAGTTTTGAACTGAACCACAGTGCATACAGTGCTGTTAAAACAATTGTATATTTATAGATAAAGATAATTAAGTACTCTATAATATTTCGTCTGGCTTTTGAAATCTAGAGAAAAGATAGTCATGTATTGTTCATAATGGAGTACAAATAATAGAGTAATAGAATTGGAAGGGCCTCAGGGGATTTCAAGTCCAACCCCTATTCAAGCAGGAAATCTTATACCATTTCAGACAAATGATTGTCCAATCTCTTCTTGAAACCTCCAGTGTTGAAGTACTCACAACTTCTGAAGGCAAGCTGTTCCACTAATTATTCTAACTATCAGGAAATTTCTCCTTATTTCTGTGTTGGTCCTCTTCTTGATTACTTTCCATCCATTGCTTCTTGTTCTGAGTTTGTTCCTTTTAGATGTGTTGTTATGTCTAAACATTGCATGAAAGACTGAAAATTTATAACAGAATAAAATGTTGAAAAACATTCCAAAATAGAATCAGTGATAGTTTGGGTCAGTGAATCACAACTGCCTTTATTGCACCGGACTCATAAGTGGATTTGCACCAATTTTCTTTATTTTAAATCATCCTCTTTACATTATTTACATTATTTCAATGCACTTTGGTATTAAATTATCTAAAAGCTAAGCCAACTATTCTCATTTCAGAAGTTCTTTACTATAAATATTCACATAAGTACTGTAAATCTTTCAAATTAGAGATTTCCTCTAAATCTGTTTTGACAATATTTGTTTACATCTAATACTGTATAGGCATAATGTAGATATACACATACACACACACATATTGGTTTGTCCTTTAAATTTTTGCTTCTGGTGAGTATGACTTCTGCATTCTGAGTTCTGGTACTGGCTTCTGCTGCATGGGTATTGTATACATGCATCATACTTTATATTATTGTATATAGTTTCTTCTATAAATGAATCCTGCTGAATTATTTACTTGTGTGCTGGTTGGATTGCTGCAAACTCTGACAGATTCATAGGCTATGCCTTCAACTAAGTGCATGTCCTATTATAGAAAGTAATTAAAGAGTTCTTAATTGATGCTGTCTTTTAAATCTTTTTTAATAATAGTTTTTTCTTCATTACATGTCTATATTATAAACACAGCCATATTAAAAGCAAAATATTTATATGCTCTGAAGAGAAATTAAAGCCATACCATCAACACCAATTGATTAATGTGTAAGATCCCCAAAAGAATATTGGTATCACTCTACAGCCTTTAAAAATATACAAAATAAATAAGATCATATTTCCCAATATTGTAATGAGCTTAGTGGTAAACAGAGGCTTGATCATACGTAAAGTAGATTTGGACTTCATTTAATACATTAAATACAGACGACTACCCATTGATAAGCTATTTACTCTTGGATGACTTGCAAAAATACGATAAAATGTTAAAAATGCAAATAACAAAATAGAAAAAAAATCAGTATTAAGCTACTAAATTAACTATGATATAATGTGATTGTGCAATGGATATACGTTAAGAATGGATATACAGTACATGTAAGGATTTTTTTAAAAAAAAATCTGAAAAAGTATAACAAAGCAATATAATATGCAAAAGACAGAACAGCATTTTAAAAAAACTAAGGTAGATCAATTTATTCCAGTGAATTTGCTGTATAATAAGCATAGGTAAGAGATCTAACACTATGACTAGTCATTGTTCACTACTTGGTTATGGCCAAACCGGTAAAATATGAATTCATAAAATTCCCCATCAAGTTTGGTCTACTGGTTAAGGCACCAGGCTAGAAATTGGAAGACCATGAATTCAAATCCCACCTTAGCCATAAAGCTAGCTGAATAACCTTGGGCCAGACTCTCTCAGCCCAACCTACCTCATAGGATTTTTGTTGTGAGGAAAATAAGAGAAAGAATATTAGGTAGGTTCACCACCTTGAGTTTATTGTAAAAGTAATAAAGGCGGGCTATATATCAATCAATCAATCAATCAATAATCCAACCATCCCAGGGCAAATGGGAATGCTCCCATCCTCTGCCTCTCATATTTTGATCTAACAGAAGCTCAGTTAAATTCTACTGCTAAAAGGAGGAAGGGAAAGCAGCTATAAAAATTAGGCACAGTTTTTTTTTGTTTTATTGGGCTGTTGCCAGTGGTGGACTGCAAATTTTTTAACAACCGGTTCTCTGGCTGGGTAGGCATGGCTGGTTGGTCATATGACTGGGTGGGTGATGTCACTCATCACACCCAGCTCTGCCTGAAAAATGGCTGAAAACAGACTGAAAAACAGACTGAAAAAGGCCCCAAAACAGCCCCAAAAGCAGGCTGAAAATGGGCAGGGTCGGGGCCAGTCAGTGGTGGGATTTGCCAGTTCATCGAACTGCGCCTAATCTTAACTACCAATCTGCCAGAACTGGTGCAAACCAGCAGCAGCCCAGCTCTGGCTGTTGCCTGTCTCAGTCTCTGTGTGGAAAGGAAGAAGCATTATTTTGTTAACTGGTAAAGGGAACATTCTCTATGGTAGGTGCTTCTTTAGAAAATTAATCAGTAAACTTGCCAAATGCATTAGATGTGAATGTTTATATCAACCAAACCTTGTAAATCTTACAGATATGCTTTTTCCTGACAAATTTTGACAAATGGTCAAAACTGGGAGCGTCCTATCAATTTCTGTACCTGTCAACAGTGGTGTCTCCCAAGGCAGTGTTTTAGGACCAACTCTCTTCATACTCTACATAAATGACCATATTAAGAGCAACTGCGTTCTCTTCGCTGATGATGTAAAGCTATTCAACACCACAGACAATACTACTACCCTCCAAAAAGACCTTGACTATGTATCAGAATGGTCAATCAAATGGCAACTTCAAATCTCAACAAATAAATGCTCTGTCTTACATATTGGCAAAAAAAGATCAGAAAATAAAATATAAGCTAAATAGTCAAGACCTTGTTGAGGATCCAAACTCTGTCAAGGACCTTGGAGTACTCATCTCAAATGATCTAAGTGCTAGAGCCCACTGTAACTACATAGCCAAAAAGGCATTAAGAGTTGTTAATCTAATCCTACGTAGCTTCTTCTCTGGTAATATCACACTACTAACTAGAGCATATAAAACATTTGCTAGACCTATACTTGAATACAGTTCATCAGTCTGGAACCCATATCATGTATCTGATATTAACACAATTGAAAAAATCCAGAAATATTTCACAAGAAGAGTTCTCCACTCCTCTACTCATTGTAGAATACCTTATGCCACCAGACTTGAAACTCTAGACCTAGAAAATCTAGAACTACGCCACCTCTGGTCCAATCTAAATATAGTATATAAAATCATACATTGGAATGTCCTACCTACAAATGAATACTTCAGCTTCAATCATAACAATACAATAGCACACAATAGATAGAAAGTCAAGGTTAACCACACCAAACTTGATTGCAGAAAATACGACTTCAGCAACAGAGTGGTCAATGTTTGGAATACTCTACCTGACTCTGTGGTTTGTTCCCCAAACCCCAAAAACTTTAACCTTAGACTGCCTACTATTCACCTCACCCCCTTCCTAAGAGGTCTGTAGGGGGTGTGCATAAGTTCACCAATCGTGCCTACTGTCCCTGTCCTATTGTTGCTTTTTATTTTTCTTATAAATATCTATCTCATGTATTCAAAACCATGTTCACTGTTATACCTGTATATTGTAAGCGATTGACAAATAAAATAAAATGAAATAAAATAAATGCTCTATAGCTTTGAAAGGGAACATCTTGGGCAATCACCAAGTGTTTGAATTATGCATGTCCGGTAGATTTTGAACAATTTTTATCCCATAGTGTTTTAAAAGGATCCTTTCTAATTTTCTGACAGTGGGAATACTTTACTGCAATTTTGAAACTGATCAATGCCATTGTATTCTTCCCAGCATGTTTTGTTTCTATTATTGTAAAATAAAAACAATACCAAGGGTGTGAGAAATTTCTATGCACCAATGTCTTAAGAGACAGCATCACAAGATTGATTGACATACAATGTGCTACTTTAACAATAGCCATTGGTGATGATGAAAATATATTAGACATATATTACAGTCTGTACAGCATAATCAATATTTTTTTTACTAAGAGACATCTAGTTTGTGTATGAATTTAAGGAACTCGCATTCAGTTTCAAGATCAATTTAACCAAATATTACAATTAATAGACTTACTAAAATATACCTCCTATAAGCTTTTCATAAGCTTGTAGATCTAATTAAATGTATATGTTTAACATGATGCAAAATTATTCCGAACTATTCAAAGTTCTAAACTGTTTGGAATTCTAATTTATAGTAGTTATTACAAAATAACTTTACAAAAACATGGCACATAATGATGAAATTAGTTCATGTTGATTAAAAAAAAGACAGACTGTTATGTTATCAGCATTATTAATACAGATAATCTCTTATTGTTCTACTCATTGCTGAATATTAAGGAGCGAATATATAATTTATCTTTCCACTTCAATATTGGGAGGTATCTTTATAAAATCCATGTGTATTATATGCTTTATAATTAGCTGCAGTTCACCATAAAATTATTTTATTTCAATATTTTTATCTATCCTTTCAGTAAGCTTACACTAAGACTCATAGTTTCTTCTGGTTATCCACAAACCTGATCTTTACTACATAAAGTAGCAATCTTTGCTAAAAATAAATTAGATCCTGACAAAGGATTTTAAACCAGATTTAAATTATCTTAGATCAGTCTAACCACTTCATTGCACTGCCTCTCAGTATATAGGCGTACCCATTGAGCCAAATTCATTATGCATGAATGATTTATTTTTAGTTTAATTAAAAGGAATATGTCTACATATTTTACAACATGTCCATTATAAAAGTGATCTGATTCTATACACTCTTTTGGCATATGTTCTTGGAGTAGATGTCATTGTAATTGGATGTATTTTACCATCAAGGTGAGTAAACTTGTTTTATAATTCATTCAAAAATGAAATAAGTGTTTCATTCCCCAAACCATCATGGTTATTTTGTGTGTGTGCAGATTAGATAGACAGCTCTTTGTTTGGCTTTGATTTCATAAAATGGCATGGGTGGGTGTCTGTTGTGTATGTTAAGCGCGGTGTCGATTTACAAATTACCACTAATTTCAGTGGAAAAGACAGAGATAGGTAACACAAATGAATGAGGAAGTCCTTGAAAATTTATTGCCAAAATTTCATATCCATTTATTCATTTTCTTGGTGGTTCCAAAATCTGACTTGGTATCTACTTGTGTAGTTAAACCTGTCACAGAAATCCTTTGCAGTTAATAGATGCACTTTGGACTCTAGTTAATAGGTTGTATCAGAAAGGATTCTAAATCCTTGGTAGAACCTCATATGTTACTCCACATCTTCCTGTAGGAGCATTTTCATGATAGCCAATGGCTCCAAGTAATGGGCTGCGAGCAGTGGTGGGATTCAAATAATTTAACAACCGGTTCTCTGCCCTAGTGATTTCTTCCAAGAACCAGCTCACTAAACTGCTCAGAAAGTTAACAACTGGTTCTCCTGAAATGGTGTGAACTGGCTGAATCCCAACAGTGGCTGCAAGTCCAAGCAAGGTGGATCAGCTGCAGGGAGGCTGACCAGATAAGCAGCCAGCTGAGAGTGGGATGGTTGAGGCACAGATGCAGCAGGACAGCCCTGAGGCCTTAGATGGGAGGAGCATGCAGCTGCAGCCAGTTAGCAATGAGGAACAGGAACAAGATCACATAGGGCAGAGAAAAGGCAGGAGCAGCAGAGATCTGCCTGACTACTCACGAGACAGCACTAGAAGCTCATAGCAGAAGGAGGGGAACAATGCTGGGCCCAATATAGCCTGATGATGGCAGATGAGATTCTGCTGAAACGTCGCTACAACTTTAAAAGCACAACTATAATGACGTGGGAAAATATCCGAACAAAGCTGAATACCATACATATAAATAAATTTTTTCACATGATGTCCCCTGGCAGAACTTGCTCTCAAAACATCCAGTGTTGTTTTATTACTCCTCCTCCAAAATTTGCAGAACTTTTAGCAAGTCATAAATAAAAAGCCTTTTGAATCTTCATGTTAATTCTATAAAAACCTCTGTTGCTTATTAAGCCACAAGAGATAGCTCCCCATTGTTTCTTACCAAAGGTAATTTAGGTTTGCTGCGCCTGCATTTCTTTATGTATTGAAAGTGTCACCCATCATGCTGGATAGGCAGGCTCTGTTAATTGCTTTGTTACAGAAAGACGGAGGTAAAAATAAAAACCCAACAAATTTTATATCTGCTTTAATGCGTTTAATTTTCTTTCAAATTTTCTGTTTAAAAATAAGCTGCAGCATTTCGGCATCAAATAAATTAGAAGGGGGGGGGGGGACAGAGACAGTGCTTTGTTCCACCAGCCATAAAAATGAAAGCCCTCTAGGCATTCTTACTAGCAAGATGAAGTGTACACAAAATAAGTACACATCAGGAAAATAAAAAGTGTGAGGTAGCATTTAAATAAAAGAGAAAAGAGGAAAAGGCATTATTACTTGTATTTCTCAAAGCCATCCTCTGTCAACTGAGTTGCCTGATTCTACAGGTTAAGAATATCAAGGTAGTGAAATTTTAGATTGAGGGAATAAAGCTTGAAACATTGATAAAGACAGCCAAGATTATGCTGTAATCACCTTTTGCTTTCTATCACTATCTTTAAAGAGTCCATAATATTAGGTGTGGGATTTGAATGTTTTAAAAACACATGAAATCTTTCAGACACCTACAGTAATAGACCTCCCTCCCTCTCTCTCTCTCTCTCTCTCTCTCTCTTTCTTTCACTATTTTCATTTTCTTTACTTACTAGAAAGCAGGGCAAGGCAATTATTAACAATATTGGCAGATACAGGCTGCAAAAAGCAGATAATGAATATGGCATTCCCAACAAAAAGGTAGGCAGAGAAATGCTCTAAAAATATGTTTATAGAAGCTTGACGTTAGAACAATCTGTTTTCTTTCAGGCATAAAATCTTTCTTCCAAATACCTCTTTTTTTTTTTTCCTTTCGGTAGATGAAAGCGATGGCAATTTTAGCAATACTGAAGCTGTATGCAATAAAATCTGTGAGACCTCGCCTGTCCATAGCTTTCAGGTCCATTCTATGGAGCAATTCTATTCAAGGGCTTCCTAATAAGTATAATAAGCATTCTTTTATTATAGAAAAGAAAGGCATAACTGCCCTGCTAGCTGCAGTTATAATCTCATTATCCCCATGCATGTTTTTTTTTTATATTATCAGAAAAATGGGCAATTTTCATTGATTTATTTTTTTAGATGGAAAGGGGAGAAAGGAATAATGTCCATTCTAAGTCAAACATACACACAACAAGGGATAAGAATAAGCAAGAGTGATCATCATTTGATTTTTTGATCTGCACCCTGTTTTATCCCAATCCTAGATTTGTTCTTTACCTCTGCAAAATAAAACAAGAAGCATATGTACAATCAAAGTTCCTGTTATTCATGCTCAAAAACTGTACAAGAGAGGTAATCTCATCAATGCACTGATGATGTTAGCTAGCTGGGTATTGAAAAGTCTGTAAGGAAGCAAAGGTGGGCCGGTAGTTACGATCACCAGTTGGGCCTGCCCACCTGCCCAGGGTCTATCCTGTCCTATAAATCTCATGTTTTTACTCACTCACCCCACCCTTGTAGCCCAGCTACTTTCCGCACCTTGCCAGATCTACTCACCCTGGCTTCCACACGCAGGAATCCCCGTGGTTTTGCAGCCGCGTGCAAGTGAAGGGGGTATGTGCACATGCACTCACAGTGTTTGTTCTGCACTAGGCGAACCGGTTAAAGTATGTGCAGCCCACCTCTGCAAGGAAGCAACCACACTCAAAGAGCACCAAGGACTCCACAGTTCAAATCTGAGCTACAAATATTCTTTTCTAGGAGCAGGGCTGTCTTAATGCATCGGCCTGATGGGCCCCATACTAATCTATGTATATTAACCCTTCAATGCACCTTATATCATATAAATACAATAACATATTTATTACATTTTACTGCCTTTTTATTTCTACTAGCATGCAAATATATGTTTAATTTTATCGACCATTTACACTTTTATTCCTATGAATAGTTGTCATAGGGGTTCCAGTACACTGCTTTGCCCAGGGCCCATGCTTTTAAGACAGTCCTGTCTAGGAGTAATCTAGAGATTCTACAAAAAAGTAGAAGAGAAGAGCAACCAGGATGATTAGGGGACTGGAGGCTAAAACATACGAAGACCTGTTACAGGAACTGGGCATGTCTAGTCTAATGAAGAGAAGGACCAGGGGAGACATGATAACAGTATCCCAATATTTGAGGGGCTGCCACAAAGAGGAAGAGGTCAAGCTATTTTCTAAAGCACCTGTAGGCCAGACAAGGAATAATGGATGGAAACTGAACAAGGAGAGATTTAACCTGGAAATAAGGAGAAATTTTCTGACAGTGAGAACAATCAACCAATGGAACAGCTTCCTCTTGGAAGTTGTGGGAGCGTCATCACTTGAGACTTTCAAGAAGAGATTGGACTGCCATTTGTCAGAAATAGTGTAGGGTCTCCCACTTGGGCAGGGGGTTGGACTAGAAGACCTATAAGGTCACTTCCAACTCTGATTATCTGTTATCTGTTAATCTACAAATATTGCTATTGTGTTTATGGTATCCATGTAATTTGTTAGTCTATGAACATTGAGGGATACATTTTTAAAGAAAATTGGAATGTGGCAAAGGTCCTATATTAGGAAAATTATTTTGACAATAAGGTACCTGCACAAAAACAATGCTATCCATTAAATATCAGTTAGATCAGTTGGACAGAAGTAGATAAGACTTGGCTTCTACAGTACTACCTTTTTGTAAAATCCTGGAAAACAAGCATATTCCTTCTCCTTGATAGAAGTTCAAAAATCACATTTTGTCTACTGGAAAGAATCAGCAAAATGACAGAGCTCTAGTAAGTCTACTTCCTCCTCTGAAGGAAAAAAAAAACCATCAAGAGTTGGCCCAGAATAAAGCAATCAGAACCTGACTAGTGGCACAAAGTCATGTGTTTGTATTTTTCCAACCTGCCAACATAATGGCCAGTTTAATTTGTTGTAGCTTCCAGTAACACGCAACCTTGGCCAAATGACACTTAGCAGAATCCAGTTGACAGTGATGGCTAATTAGTGGGTTTACCATTCAGTGACAGTATCATTTTTAAGTGCATTGCTGTCCAAAATAATGAGATACTATAGGACCACTGAAGGAAAAGTCTAAACAAGGACAGTAAGTAGTCAAACAAGTATCAGGTTGTCAGCCCACTTGATGGCATCTTCTTCTTGGGAAAAACCTAGAATTTTTCTTTTTCTAGTTAACTCATTGCTTGCACTCCTAATAAACCTTTCAAAAGGGCTTAAATCTAGCTACTGTGCCCATCCTAAAATAATACTCAAGATGTTTGTAGCATACTTTATTTGGGAGGGGGGGTTTACCAGATTGTAATAGTATACTGAGCTTATGTGTTTCTGCACAGCAAACACACTGAATTAACAGCAGTAACTGTGAGAGGTATCTTGGAGTCTTAGTGGGCAACCAGCTAAGTATGAGCCAACAGTGTGCAGCAGCAGCCAAAAAAGCTAATGCAACCCTAAGTTGCATTAGCAGAGGGATACAGCCAAGATCAAGTGAGCTACTAATACAACTCTATAAAGCCTTATTAAGACCACACCTAGAGTACTGTATCCAGTTTTGGTCACCACACCATAAAAAAGAAGTTGAGACTCTAGAAAAAGTACAGAGAAGAACAACCAGGATGATTCGGGGACTGGAGGCTAAAAAATAGGAAGAATGGTTACAGGGACTGGTATGGCGAGTCCAGTGAAGAGAAGGACCAGAGGAGACATGATAACAGTATTCCAATATTTGAGGGGCTGCCACAGAGAGGAAGGGGTCAAGCTATTTTCTAAAGTACCTGTAGGCCAGACAAGGAATAATGGATGGAAACTGAACAAGGAGAGATTTAACCTGGAAATTCTGACAGTGAGAAGAATCAACCAATGGAATACCTTGCCCTCGGAAGTTGTGGGAGCATCATCACTTGAGACTTTCAGGGAGAAATTGGACTGCCATTTGTCAGAAATGGTGTAGGGTCTCTTGCTTAGGCAGGGGGTTGGACTAGAAAACCTACAAGGTCCCTTCCAACTCTGATTATCTGTTACCTGAATTATTAGGTCTGTATATTAAGACTGTGGAATCCTAAGGATATGATTTCAAGATCTGAGGGCAAAAACATAGCACCTGGCAGTAACTCTTAAAAGAAGTCACATCTTCTCCACATATCATACAAGTCCTGCAGATGAGTAGATGTGATTTTTTAAAAATTTGAATTCAATATTAGTTGGCTATTTAAAGTCTTAAATACAGCTATGATCTGTTCTTGATCCAATGATCAAAGGTAAATGATCTGAGGATAGTTGATTGGCTCATTTCAACACTGAATTGGCTCATTTGCCATCTGAATTGTATTATTTTCTCCCTTGTCTACCTTTAGATAAAGGGCATTCTTTATATTGCATTTATAAAGTTTTGATGTGATGGTTTTGGGGTAAAGCTGTTATTGTTTGAAACATTTAGCTTATTATTTCCTTTAATGCCACCTCAAATTAGTATACATCCATATTAAATCTGTATAACTGCTATGGCAAGAAATTTACATTTATTAAACCTGGCTGGTACATCAAATCATAACTTGTTTACACCTCACTAACAGGATATAACAGTGGTAAATTGTTTAGCATTGGAAAATAATTAACCTTAAGAGACTGAGTTTACACTTGTGCTGAATATGAGTTTGCTCCACATTACTGAACAATACTTTAGAATGTAGTCATGGGTTCTTCTTTGTAGCTGTAGGTATAATTGATGTTATATCTAAGTGATTGTGTATGTGTGTGTGTGTATTTGTGCAGGCATGCACACATTTTGGAGAATTTATTGATGCATATCAGTGCCATATCAATGCAGAGAAAGGTAAAATACAAAATTATCTATTTGGAATAAAATGATTGAATTTCACAACAGTGGACATTTAAAAAACAACAACAATGTTGAGGAAGAGATAGAGAAAAGCATTAATATTCTTTGAAAGAAATCCAATGGACATCTTGGAACTTTGGTTTGTGCATAAAACAAAGGTAGAAAATGTATACTGGGATACATTTCCATCTTAGGCCACTTGGATGACTCATTCAGGGGGAAAGAGGATATATCGATTCTATAAATGGTTTGTGTATGGATTCCACACTTACATTCTGTTGTCTGAACTATAATCACTAAGTGTCAAACTCTTTGCAATTATTCACAAGTATTGCTTTGATTCTTGAAACCATAATAATTCTCTGTGTATAACACACAGGACAATTAGCACGTCTACAATTATTCAATTTTCACATTGTTTATCCTCAATAATTTATACAGCAGCCAAATGCACATACTCCTTATCCAGTTTGGTGTTCCAATGGGAAAGAAGAGGTGGTGACTGTGACCAGTAGGGCAGAAGACAGTGCCCCCTATAGGCAAAACTAAATAATTACAGTAGGCAAAGTCAATGGGATTGGAATAGGTGGTGAAAACAACGTCTAATTTGTGCCATTGTCATACTAGCTTCATTGCTTAGCAGCTGCAAATATAAATGCATGGTGATATCAGCATGTCTGCTTTCACTGCTTGGCAAATCTGAAACTATCCAAAATGTCTAATTCACTGTTAGGCTTCTACAGTATCACCTAACTATCCCCTGCAGAAACTGGGAGCTACAGTCAGGTCAGAATGCACTTGCCCTCTGGTGATTTGGCTCAATGTTTTTCAAACTTGGCAACTTTAAGATGAGTGGACTTCAACTCCCAGAATTCCCCTGCCAGCATGCATTTTCAATTATTCTTAAATGAAATTGAATTCAAATTTTAATGCATTTTAATTGTCTGTACTTTTGATATCGAGACTCTATAAGCAAGAAAGGATCAAGATCTTTTCCCACATACCTTGCCAAGAAAACAACTTGTATTTTCACAGCTCAGGCAAGGCTTCTGTGTTTCATATCTGTTTTGTTTTGTTCCCCAGGTGTATAATGGATTTAAGAAACAGATTCTAAACTTTTCCACTGGGAGTCTGTGCAAAACTGTAACATGCTGCATCCAGGTGGCCATATGGATGCAGCTTTAATTTTATATAGAAAGCTAGGAAGTGCTCTTACTGTTAGGCATTCAGCTTTACAGCATTCTTGACACACATTCACACTTTTGATAGCAGGCATGAATGTGAGAACACCAGAGCCGTGCGCCAGCCTGAACTTTTAAGAACCCAGGGCATTTTACTTTTTTTTTTTTTAATTGCATTGACAGACTTTATTAACTTAAACGTTTTTGTTGCCTTTACCAGTCAGTGATTTGTCATTAATAAAAAGAAAGAAAAATGAAACCTTTAGATCCAGCAATAAAAGTATGTGCAGGCCATACTAAACCTGTTCAGCTATTCCTCTGTGGGCTAATTACGTCACATTAATTTGAAATTTATGTCTTTTTTTTTTTTTTTAGCTTTGGGGGGTGGGGAAAGTCCTGTTTATCTCAGAACAAGAAGTGTCAGGGCTGTTTGGTTTTCCTGAAAAGATTTCTGTGTTCTTCCTTGCCCCCTCAGCCTTCTTTCTCCTACTTGCAAATTTTCAAAAATGTTGGCTCTGGCGAAGAAATAATTGGAATAATTGGGTGAGGGAAATTTTCTTTCTTGAAGTGATGACAGAAGCAAGATTTTATTTCTTTGTAGAAAAGAGGAACATTTGAACCAGTGTTGATCCTATGTTGCTAGAAGTAACTTTGTTGTAGGAATTCACAACAACTTCTGCCTTTAGTCAAAATATTGCATTTTTAAATATATTTTCAATAATACTTTCCAACGTTCCTGATGGAGGGTCATTTGTATGATAGATTGCTAGCTATGAGGTTCAGTTTCATGGTTTCTTTCATTGCTATTTTCCCAATAAATTATTATATTATGATAATCTTCAGGGATCTGTCCAAACCTTCCCCAGCAGCAGATATAGGTAGTAAGATAGGACTGTTCTTCTGATTTCTCTGGTCCTTGAGCTGGCAAAAAAGTATGGTAAAATAAGTTATTATGTCCCAGGGGTGGGCTTCAAAAAATTTAGCAAAGGGTTTTCTGCCCAGTTTCTCGGTGGACGTGGCCATGGTGGACGTGGCCTAGTCAGCCTCCTATACCACGGTGCAGCAGGCGTTTTTGCCCTCCCTGAGCTCTGAGGCTCTCTGGAAGCCAGAACTGAGCCAATTTCCAGCCTTCCCAAACTTCTGGGAGGCCGTTTTTCACCCACCTCGAGCCTCCATGCATGCCCTGCACTTACTTGCATCCAAAACAGGCTGTGTTGGGACTCCTGGGAGGGGCGGGGTGGGGTGGTGCGGCCAGCCAGAGTGGGATATAGGGGTTCTCCAAACTGCACAGAATCTTAACTAGGGGCTCTCTTGAACCCCTGCGCATCCCCAACAGCCTCCCCTGTTCTGCCCCCAGGAATCCCATTCTGCTTCAGTCCCTAGGTTGGCAACTAGTGCTCTTTTGGGAAATTTAATGCTGAACAATTTAACAACAATGCCTGGTGAGTTTTCCCTCCCATCAGCATCACCTACCAAAAGAAAAATAATTACCAATTGCTTTTCTTAATGTGTAATGAGAGAGGCTTGGACTTATGTAGGTGAGTGCTTGGGAAGGATGTTTTACCTACTTTTAAAGGTGTCTTGGCACAAGTGGCTGTAATGGACATCTCTATGTTGATAATCTTCACTTGGGCTATATTTGTGTCTACCACGATTCTGAAAAAGTATTAAGCTGTGCATCAAAATAAGTTGGTGATTTGCTGGAGTGCAGATTAGCAATAGCACTTAGACTTATACACTGCTTCATTAGGCTTTATAGACCTCTCTAAGCAGTTTACAGAGTCAGCATATTGCCCCCAACAATCTGGGTCCTTATTTTACTGGCTTTGGAACAATGAAAGACTGAGTCAGTCAGGATCGAACTGTTGGCAGTTGACAGAATTAGCCTGCAATACTGCACTCTAACCACTGTGTCACTATGGCTCTTGGGGGAGTGCAGCTGCATGACTTTCTGAGGACATCGTGGAGTCTCTTTCTTTCTTCTCTAGATATGTGAAGCACATTTATTTTGCACAAAGATTTAATAACCTTCTAACATAATACCAAAATAACAGAGTTGGAAGGGACCTTGGAGGTTTTCTAAACCAGCGATACACCCATGTTCAGAAACAGCCCAAGTGGATGTTGGAAGAGTGACCAGAAGAATTGGCAACTCTCCCTTGCTTCATCCTGGGTTTCCCTATTATTTCTGTGATGACTTGCGCTAAAAGGGGACACAGCAAGAAAACTTGTAAGACATGGTCTGTCAGCCTTACAAGGTAGATGAGGTAAAAAACAGATGTAGCAATTCTATTTTATCGAAAAGTTCCAGTAGCAGATTCTTGCAAGTCTGAAAGGACACCCAGGAATAGTTTAACCATGGTGGGAAATTTTGTGTCATCCTCCTCAAGAAAGTAATAAAAACAGGAAAAAGTGGGGCCATATGGATTTCTTCCTTGGTAGAAGCAGTAAGGAATCTGGAATATTCTAATATTTTGAAAAGAACCAGCAGCATACAGCTAACAGAACTTAGCTCTTTCCCTGCTTAAATTGACCTAGTGCGGGAGTATCAAACTCAATTTCATCAAGGGCCACATCAGAATTGTGTTTGACCTTTGGGGGCTGGAGTGGGTGTGGCCAGAGTGGGCATGGCCAGTTCGATGTCATTCATGTCAGGGCACCTGTAGTGGCCTGAGCACTCTGCCAGCGAAAACAGGGTCTCCTGAGCTCCATTTTCGCTGGCAGATGCACTGTGGGCCAGTCTTTTGATGTTTCCAGGGTGGGTTTACAGGCCAGATCTAAGCACCCTGTGGGCTGGATCCGGTTTCCAGGCCTTGAGTTTGACACCCCTGACCTAGTGGATAGTTTTGTCTTCAGAGAATACAAGTTCACTTTTAAAAATCATTATCTAGTGGCTATTCAGAAGACTTCTAACCCTGTCTTCAAGAAACAGTGCTCTTTCGAAAAGCAATGAACCAATGTATGTAAGAAGTCTTCTTAAGACCTCATGAGCACTTCAGAATGGACAGGTCAGATAGGCAAGTCCAAGCTAGGATGGGCAAGGATGGTGGTCTATAACAGCTTCAGGTGTCTGAGAGGAATGGGAAAAATCTTCATTCTCAGAATTGTCAATAAGGTCATTTTTACGTCAGGAAAAGGCAATAGTATTCTTTTAAAGTGCAAAAGCTAAAGATGCATTTAAGGTGCATCTTCAGAACAGTGTGAGGAGGAAACCAAGCTAATTTATCCTTTAAAAGTATTCATTGACCTTTTTACCACAGTTAGTAGGACATGAAGTATCACAGTTAGCATGATATGAAGATGAGGTCTCTCTGGGAGTGTTTTGGCCTGACTGGAAATAAAAACAAAAAGAAATCTCAGCATAAAACATTAACAAATCACGATCAGGCTGCCAAGAAAACTGTTCCTTATTCAATCACTAGGAATTGCAACTCTGGAGTGACTTTATCTATCTAGCATACAGATGCACTAACCTGCATCTCATCTAATGTGATGATGATGATGATGATGATGATGATGATGATGATGATGATGATGATGATGATGATGATGATGTGCATATATGTCATTTGGCTTGCTTGCAACCCAGGAAGATGTATATTGGGGTCAAGATGTCTGCAGTAGAGGATGCTGCCCAGTTTTTAGGATTGAAACATGATGCAACAATCAGTGTGGTTTGCTTTCCAATGAATTATGAGAAGGAGGAGAAAATAATGCTAACTTTACAGAAAGACAATACCACAGTAGGACAAGATTTTGCTGCTGAAGATGCCTAACAATCTCACCACACTAATTGAGGCAAAAATAAATAAATAAAGATAATGGTTTCAGTTTGATCTCTTTTTAAAAATATTTTAGTGTCCTTTCACCAGACACAGGTGATAAATTAAATCTGAAACCTTACACCAATATAAGCAGTTATACTTTAGAGGCATTCAAAAGCAAAAGATTTTTATAGAATAGTCATCATAAATGATTGCTGGGGGGAGGAGAGGGAGAGAGAGGGGGGGGGAGAGAAAGATTCCCATGAATTTTTGTAGATACATTTTCCTTTTTTCCCCTGTGCTTTAAATGGAGAAAAGTCCATTTACAGCACTTACAACTGAGCTTCTGTGTTTCTCATTATTGTCTCCAAACTCACACTATATTACATGTGGAAGTGTGAACTTTCAGACTGTGAATTTTCCCCCTTGATTGGTTACACAGATGTCTCCATTAACTCTGCGCTGCAAAAATCCAGCATTCAATATCCTTGCACCTTGTTCATTTTTAAATGGCTTGGTATAGTTGCCCTGATGATGATTACATTCTGTTGCACAAAACATATAAACAGCTTGGAACATCTGAAGATCTAATACTTCATGTAGAGGTTATAAATCCAGGGGGATCATGAAACAAGCATTCTGACCCCTCCACTGTGGAAGATATGCTGTTTCCATGTGAACCAAATCTTGATAATGTAATATCTTGGTCTACAAGGAGGTTATTCAGATAGAACTGCACATAAGCAGACTTTATGTCTTATGATATAGATGAATAGATGAAAGGCTCTGGGCAAACTTCCTATCACAGATTAAGATCAGATATGGGACATGTCAGAAATAAAAAAAAAACTCACAGCCCTGGGTTTAAGCAGGTTTGTCCTATCTAGTGCCTTGAGTTTATGTTGGACTGCTGATCCTGTAGACCAGGGCTGTCAACGCATCCATGGGTCAGATGCATCACATGCTGGCCATGTCCACCCCTGGTTTAGCGAAGGGGAGAAAAGTCCCGATATGTTACGTGACACTGCCGTGACGACCCGAGTTTGACACCCCTGCTATAGACCAACCTGAATATCATGCTAGTTGAGAATAATAGGAATTTCAATGCAATGTATCGTAGAGGATACTGTATTGCTTTGCAGAAAGCTGATATTTATTTATTTATTTATTTATTTGATTTGCCAATTGTTTACAAGATAATAAGTATAAGTGTATACATAATTGTGAATACATGAAATGGGTACATATAAGAAAAATAAAGAAGAATAAGAGAAACAATAGGACAGGGACGGTAGGCACGTTGG
>NW_020718341.1:0-21807 GCF_900518725.1 Notechis scutatus
CCAGACCACCACAATACCACTGAGAAAGAAAAACAAGAAATCCAAGAAGAAACCAGCATGGCTGCACAAAGATCTCTCTGGCAAATTAAAAGAAAAAAGGACAAGTACAAAAAATGGAAAGAAGGACATACAACTAAGGCAGAATATCAGTAGGTAGACAGAATCTTAAAGATGAAGTCAGGATAGCAAAGGCTCAGAACGAACAAAGACTTGCAACAAAAGTCAAAGATAATAAAAAAAGTTTCTTCCAAAATAAATAACAAGAAAAAAATCAAGGAAACAGTTGGTCCACTAAAGAGAGAAGGTGGCAAGGAAGTAACAGGCAACACAGAGAAAGCAGAACTGCTTAACTCATTCTTTGCCTCGGTCTTCACGCAAAAAGAAACTATAGCTTAACCCACCAAAAACATAACTGTAAAAGACAGACCAGAAAAAAAATTTCAAATAGGCAAAAAAATAGTAAGAGAACACCTGTTTGATCTTGATGAAAACAAATCACCGGGGCCTGATGGATTACATCCCAGAGTTTTAAAGGAGCTGGCAGAGGTCATCTCAGAACCACTGCACCATATCTTTCAAAAATCCTGGAGCACCGGGGAACTACCAGAGGACTGGAAAAGAGCTGATGTGGTTCTCATCTTCAAAAAAGGGGAAAAAAACAGACCCAGGAAACTATAGACCAATCAGCCTAACATCAATACCTGGGAAGATACTAGAAAAGATAATTAAAAAAAACAGATGTGCCAACATCTATAAACAAGTAAAGTAATAACTAGCAGTGAGCACGGGTTTATTAAGAACAGATCATGCCAAACCAATCTTATTTCATTCTTCAACACAGTGACTAAATTAGTAGACCAGCAAAATACTGTGGACATAATATATTTAGGTTTCAGCAAGGCATTCGATAAAGTAGACCACAACCTACTACTTAGTAAGCTAGAAAAAAGTGGAATAGATAGCACCACCACTAGATGGACTCGCAACTGGCTGGCAAACCATACTCAACGAGTAGTCCTTAATGGGTCTAAGTCTACATGGAGGGAAGTACACAGTGGGGTGCCATTAGGTTCCGTCTTAGGCCCAGTACTCTTCAATATCTTCATTAACGACTTAGATCAGGGAATAGAAGGGGAACTTACCAAATTTGCAGATGATACTAAGCTGGCAGGAATAGGTAACCCCCAAGAAGATAGGCTCAAGATCCAGATGGATCTTGACAGACTAGAACACTGGGCCATATCTAACAAAAGAAAATTCAATGTAGAGAAAAGTAAAGTCCTACACTTAGGCAAGAAAAACAAAAAATACACATATAGACTAGGTGAAACTAGGCTCAATAGCAGTAACTGTGAGAGGGATCTTGGAGTCTTAGTGGACAACCAGCTAAATATGAGCCAGCACTGTGCAGCAATAGCCAAAAAAGCTAATGCAATTCTAAATTGTATTAACAGAGGGATACAATCAAGATCAAGGGAAGTACTAATACCACTCTATAAAGCCTTAGTAAGACCACATCTAGTGTACTGCATCCAGTTTTGGTCACCATATTATAAAAAAGATGTTGAGACTCTAGAAAAAGTATAGAGAAGAGCAACCAGGATGATTAGGGGACTGGAGGCTAAAACATACAATGAACAGTTGCAGGAACTGGGCTTGACTAGTCTAGTCAAGAGGAGGACCTGGGGAGACATGATAGCGGTTTTCCAATATTTGAGGGGCTGCCACAGGGAAGAAGGGGTCAAGCTATTTTCTAAAGCACCTGGAGGCCAAACAAGGAATAATGGATGGAAACTGAACAAGGAGAGATTTAACCTGGAAATAAGGAGAAACTTTCTGATAGTGAGAGCAATCAACCCATGGAACAGCTTGCCCTCGGAAGTTGTGGGAGCGCCATCACTTGAGACTTTCAAGAAGAGATTGGACTGCCATTTGTCAGAAATGGTGTAGGGTCTCCTGCTTGGGCAGGGGGTTGGACTTGATGACCTACAAGTTCCCTTCCAACTCTGATTATCTGTTATCTGTTATCTGTACCTTTGCATTTGATTTTTCTTGCCTAAATGTAGAAGCTTACTTTTTTCACCATTGAATTTC
The DNA here is from genome assembly GCF_900518725.1 of Notechis scutatus. Next base: position 2,095 of record NW_020718341.1, read on the forward strand.
ATTTTGTTAGATAGCGCCCAATGTTCAAATCTGTCAAGATCCTTCAGTATCTTAAGCCTACCTTCTGGAGTGTTGGCTATTCCTGCCAGGTTGGTGTCATCTACAAATTTCCCCATCTATCCCCTTGTCCAAGTCATTGATGAAGATGTAGAGGAGTAATGGGTCTAAAACAGAGCCTTGGGGTACTCCACGGCATACTTTCCTCCATGTAGATACAGTTCCATTGAGGAGGATATGATGAGTGCGGTTGGTCAGCCAGCTACAAATCCATCTAGGGGTGATGCTGTCTAACCCACATTTCTCTACTTTATCTAGTAGTAGGTTATGATCTACTTTATCAAATGCCTTACTGAAATCCAAGTAAATTATATTGACAATATTCCTCTGGTCCACTAATTTTGTCACTTTGTCAAATTGTCGGGCTCTCAATTCGCTATGGTGCCCATCAGCTCCGAACACACCATGCAGCAGGTCAGCTGGCAATGGAGAATATCACCTTACCTCTGCTAATGCCGGATCTGTATTACTGCTTGTGTGCTCGCCAATGGTGTTGAAGGCGCTTTAGAATGACTCAGCAGAGCTGTGAGTTGCAGGATGGATTCTAAAGCAACTGCGGGCTGAAGGATTGATTCTGAAAAAAATGTGGGTCTGGAAAAGATTTTTTTTTTTCATGTACTGAAGTGGTGCATATTTTTAGAGGGGGTTGGGACACATATTGGTGGTAATTAAGCATTGAGTTAAGACATTGTGAAGGTGGCACCAGGTGGGGATCAGTTAGTGAGGGTCAGAATAGGTTAGGGATGCAGATATGTTATAGGGTTAATAGCATTTAGAGATAATAGGTTAGGTGGGCCAGAACTAGAACTGCATATAGGCCTGGGTGTGGTGGGGTGTGTCTCATGATAATAATAATTATCATGAGCATATCTTTATGCTGCATCACCTGTAAAGTCATGGAATCAGTTATTAACCAATCCATTATCCTCCACTTAGAGACAAACAACCTACTCTCTAATAAACAATTTGGTTTCAGAAAAAAAACCCTATCCTATAACCTGCAACTCTTACACTGTAAAAACATATGGACTACACAACTCGATCAGGGCAAAGCAATAGACGCCATCTACATAGACTTCTGTAAAGCCTTTGATTCAGTGGTACACGACAAACTACTCCTAAAACTAAAATCTTATGGTATCTCTGGACACCTGCATAACTGGATAGAAGCATTCCTGTCAAACAGACAACAAATGGTCAAAATTGGGAGTGTCCTATCAAATTCTGTACCTGTCAACAGTGGTGTCCCCCAAGGCAGTGTTCTAGGACCAACTCTCTTCATACTCTACATAAATGACCTCTATGATCATATTAAGAGCAACTGCGTTCTTTTTGCTGATGATGTAAAACTATTCAACATCACAGACAATACTGCAATCCTTCAAAAAGACTTTGACTATGTATCAGAATGGTCAAACAAATGGCAACTTCAAATCTCAACAAATAAATGCTCTGTCTTACATATTGGCAAAAAAAAATCAGAAAATAAAATACAGGCTGAATACTCAAGACCTTGTTGATGATCCAAACTCTGTCAAGGACCTTGTAGTACTCATCTCTAATGATCTAAGTGCTAAAGCCCACTGTAACTACATAGCCAAAAAGGCATTAAGAGTGGTTAACTAATCCTACATAGCTTTTTTTCTGGTAATATCACACTATTAACTAGAGCATACAAAACATTTGCTAGACCAATACTCGAATACAGCTCATCAGTCTGGAACCCGCATTACGTATCTGATATTAACACAGTTGAGAAAGTCCAGAAATATTTCACAAGAAGAGTTCTCCACTCCTCTACTTGTTGCAACATACCTTATGCCATCAGACTTGAAATTCTAGACCTAGAAAACCTAGAAGTATGCCGCCTTCTTTCCAATCTAAGTATAGTATATAAAATCATACATTGCAAAGTCCTACCTGTCAATGAATACTTCAGCTTCAACCATAATAATACAAGAGCACACAATAGATACAAACTCAAGGTAAACCACACCAAACTTAATTGCAGGAAATATGACTTCAGCAACAGAATGGTCAATGTCTGGAATACTCTACCTGACTCTTGGTTTCTTCCCCAAACACTTTAACCTTAGACTGTCTACTATTCACCACACCTCTTTCTTTCTTTCTTTTTTGAAAATAATTTTATTGGTTTTTAAAGACAAACAAAAACAAACAAAACATAAAAAACATCTTTCATAAATATACAAGCAGTGGTTTACCAATTGGTTTACCGGTTGGTTTACCAATTTTTTGTGCATCCATTTTGTAGTCTCAATTACAGTTACATTGCATGATAACTCATATTATCAATCAAAGATTAAATACCCTAGTATCACTATTAAACAATCATTTGACTATAATTTTATTCATTCATACTTTGCGAGATAACTATAATTTACTTAGTTTATTTTATAACATTCATATAATCCTACCAAATCTATCCTAAAAACATTTTATAGATATGATATCAAAAAAGAAAAAAAAATCTTTATATATTCATTATTTTCTAAAATTCTAGATATTCTACTATTGTATTTTACCATCCTCTTGTTCTCTAATTTCAAATGTCAATCTGCTCATTTCAGCACATTCCAATATTTTGTTAATAATTTCCTCCTGCGATGGTATTTTCTCATTTTTCCAATTTTTAGCAAATACAATCCTAGCCGCTGTTAATACATTTACAATCAGGTATTTCAAATCTTTACTATATGTGTCAGGTAAAATTCCCAATAAAAAAATCTGCTTTCAAGTCTATGTTTTTCTTTGTCATTTTTTCCAACCACATGCGGATTTTAATCCAATATTTTCTAGTGTCCCCGCAAGTCCAATATATATGGTAATATGAACCAGGTATCTGATGACATTTCCAACATTTTTCGGATTTATTCTTGAACATTCTTGCTAATCTTGTTGGGGGAAAATGCCACCTGTAAAACATCTTATACAAATTTTCTTTATATGCTGTTGACATTATCATTTTGTAATTTTGAGACCACAATTTTTGCCATTTCTCTAAATCAATCCCATATCCAAAATTCTTCCCCCAAGCAATCATAGTTTCTTTAACCTGTTCTTCCTCTAGTTTAATTTCCAATAAATAACCATATAATTTTTAAATCACCTTTTCATCAGTACCTGTCAAAATTTTATCTAAATCAGTCAATTTATCATAAAATCCTTCTGTTTTAAAATCCGCATCATACCTTGAATGTATTTGCACATATGAAAACCAATTCATCTTTATACCTTGTTCCTTTAAATTTTGAATCGATTTAAGTTCACCCTTTTCATCCAATATTTCCCCATATTTAACTGTTTGTTCCTTCTTATATATTATAGGATAGGAAAATGCTTCAATAGTTGATAACCAAACTGTAATTTTCAAATAACATTGTCTTTTAATCTTCTCCCAATTTAACCACAAAGACTCCCGTATATGATGTCTTCTAAAATAGCCCTGTGTTTTTGTTCCCTTATACCATAAAAAAGCATGCCAGCCCAACAACAAATCATGTCCTTCTAGTGTCAACAATCTAGTCTTTCTTAATGTTATCCATTCCTTGGCCCGTATCAAATTTGCAGCTTGATGGTACAACTCCCAATTAGGCAAACCAAATCCTCCTCTAATTCTAGCATCTTGTAAAAGTTTTAACTTTATTCTCGCTTTCTTGCCTTGCCATACATACTTCAACACAATTTTATTTAAATCTTCAAAATAGTCTTTTCCAAGCCTAATTGGTATTGTTTGAAACAAGTATAAGATTCTGGGTAGGATATTCATCTTGATTGTTGAGATTCTCCCTATTAATGACAATTATAAGTTCTCCCATTTCATCAAATCTAACGCTATCTGTTGTTTAAGTTTAATATAATTGTTCTCTTTTAATGTACTACATCTTGATGTCAAATGTATCAACCTTATTCATAACTTGAATTTTCAATAGGTCTGCCAGTTCTTCTCTTTGTCTTAGTAGCATGTTCTTTGTCAAAATCTTTGTTTTATCTTTGTTTATTTTCAAACCAGCCATCTCACCATATGTCTCTATCTTTTCCAATAATTTTGGATCTGTATCTAAGGGGTCTTTAAAAAATTAAGGCCAAATCATCCGCAAAGGCTTGCAATTTAAATTCTTCCTTTTTAATTTTCATTCCTTTTATACTTTTATCATCTCTAATATTTCTGTTCAACACTTCCAAAGTTAGTACAAATAGCAAAGGTGATAATGGGCATCCTTGTTTTGTACCTTTTCTTATATTGATAGAATCTGTGAATTCTCCCTCTATCATTACCTTTGCCGTTTGGTTATAATATATGGCTTCTATTGCTTGAATAAATTTTCTGGCGAAACCCATCTGTTCCAGTAATAATAACATAAATCTCCAATTCACATTATCAAATGCCTTTTGCGCATCTAAGAATATCAAAGCCATTTGCTTTTCGGGATGTGCCTCATAATATTCCAAAGTGTCCAGAATTACTCTCATATTGTCTTTGATTTGTTTGTTTGGCAGAAATCCATTTTGATCTGGATGAATAAAGTTATTTAAATATTTTTTGAGTCTTTCTACCAAAATTGAAGCAAAGATTTTATAGTCTGCATTTAATAGAGAAATAGGTCTATAATTCTTAATTTGCAATGGATCAGCCTCTTCTTTTGGAATAAGTGTAATATAAGCTTCTGACCAAGTTTTAGGTATCATCTTCTTTGACATAACTTCATTCATGACTTCTAGCAATGGAGGGGTTCAGCGATTCTTGTAATGTTTTATAAAATTCTGCTGGAAGCCCATCTGGACCTGGTGCTTTTCCATTATTTTGCTTCTTAAGAGCTTCAGTTAATTCCATCATTGTTATATTACTTTCTAACATTTCTTCAGTCTCTTTGGGTATCTTAGGTAGATTAGCATTATGTAAGTACTGTTTGACTCTTTCCTCATCAATATTCTCTTGCTTGTATAGTTGCCCATAGTTGCCCTCTTTCTTAAGAGGTCTGTAAGGGATGTGCATAAGTGTACCAACGTGCCTACTGTCCCTGCCCTATTGTTTCTTTTTATTTTTCTTATATGTAACCATTTCATGTATTCATAACTGTGTTTATACTTATACCTATTATCTGGTAAGCGATTGACAAATCAAATAAATAAACAAAATAAATAAATAAATAATAAAAGAAAAGAGAGCAAACTCAAGCCCAACGCAAACCTTGCCTGGCTTTTAGCCATTCTTGCCTGATTAGAGTATTTGTTGTTTGCTGATATATTGAATAAACCATCATTGTTCTCAAAAGGAGTTGGAGTATGGATTCATTTAAAGACAAATCTTCAATACTTAAGGACTGGCTGAGACAAATAATGCAATAAGATTAGTCTGGCATGATCTGTTTTTAACAAACCAATGTTGGCTTTGGGTCATTAGTTTGTTTGCTTCTAGTTGTTTGCTGTTTCATTGCTTGATTATCTTTTCCAGAATCTTCTCTGGAATTGAGATCAGGCTGATAGGTCTGTAGTTTCCTGGATTTACTTTTTTCCTTTTTTTTTGAAGATGGGAAATACATCAGCTCCTTTCCAATTCTCTGGAAGTTCCCCAGCGCTCCAGGATCTTTGAAAGATATAGTTCAGTGCTTCTGATATCTCATCTGCCAGTTCCTTCAAAACCTTGGGGTGTAATACATCCAGTCCTGGTGATTGGAACTCATATAGGGTAGACAGGTGTTCACTTACCATTTTCTTCCCTTTTGTAACTTGTGTTCCAAATCTGTTTTTTGATTTTTTTTACCATTTTTTTTACTCTTGACCACCTTAATTTCTTTTCACAGCAGCACAGAAATTGTCTCTGCTCTTATACAAAAAATTAAACCAAGGGACAAAGTTTTCAAATATAAGATCTTAAAAAGATTTCAGGAAATACTGTTGGAAGAAACCTCCATACTGTTGGAAGAAACATCCATCAGTTCCAAGTGGGGAGAAAGAATTAGAAACATTGAGGCTGATTGAAAAGATGGTTTATTGGTGGACAGGATCAAATGGATTTGAAGTCCTGATGCTGCTGAACACATGGAGTTCAGAGGGGGATATTTATACCCTCTCTTGGGATTTGCCCTTGAGCTTCTTGTTCTTGTGCAAGAAATGTATTCTACTGGTTATTGTCAGACTCCCAGGAGGTTATGCAGCAGTCATAGCTAAATTTGTAGGCTACCTGAATCAAGTTTGGTTGAATGTTGGACTGATGTAATGTCCCCAGGTACCATGTGGCGAGCTGCAAAGTGGGTAGAGGGCTAATCCCATTATGTCCTGGGGTGAAGGCCTTTTGTCTTGTAGATAGGCGGGAACCAAAATATTTGCTGGAGGCAGGGAGCTGAAGCTGAGTTTCTGTTTCCTTTAAGATTTTTATTTCTCTTTTAGGGGAAATATTCAGTCTTTTTAATATTTCCTAAAATATTTAATTCTTCTAGGAGAGGGGTAAGTGCTAACTTGCTACAGTATGATGTGGAAACAAAAGAGTTGTCACCTTCTATAGTAGTGGGATCTGGAAAGAATGGAAAACTCCTTAAAATGAGGAAATGCCAAAATGTCTAAACATGTTGATAGTACACAAAGGTGAACTGCATTTAACATTCATTGTAAAAAACACAACATAAATTTCAAAAAGAAGTGTATTTTGTACTGCAAATTCCCCCCTGTACAATTTATTAGCAATTGTGCATTTCAAAAAGCATTTAAAAGTCAGACATTTATTCTTTCATCAGAAACAAAATAATTATCTCCTACAGGAGTCACCATATTTTCTTCACTAGGCAAAAACATCCAAGATTGCACAGAAGGCTATTTCAATTCAACAACAATGTATTTTGAACCCAAAGGGATTGGCAAAAGGATAATAATAGCTGTGTGTCAGAGTCACAGCAATGAGTTTCCTGCCTCTGTTCTCCTCTGCCATTATATCTGTTCAAACCCTGATGCTATTCAAGATATGAATTTGCACTCTCATGGATCTCCAAATACCCAATGGTATATTTTCTTATTAGGAGCACTCTTAGATAAACCTTGAATTAATTAGTGTAATAGCCATTGGAATAATACAACTGTTCTGTACGATCCATTAACATACTTGCAAGCGCCGCGTTATGATTGGTCAGAATGCACAGCAACCTGATTGGCTGAGCGAGCCGCACTGATTGGCCCGCCGTGAATCCCCCGCGATTGGTGGAAACTAATCACGGGAGATTCAAAGCGGTGCCATTGGCCGCGGCCGCCGCAGCCAGAGAATAAAAGCTGCCACTTTTCTTCTGTAGCCCGAGCCGATCTCGGGACTTAATAAAGAGCTGAACTAAGTCACTGGCTCCCGAGTCTCCTTCCCTGCGACGGACACGACACTGGCGACGAAGGTGGGATTCCGCAACTGATCCCCCACCGAGCACGTGGTCCTGAGGGAACGAGACGAACGAGATGGCCAGCCTCACACCACCCGCACCCTTTAACCAAGCTACTGAGGACTGGGAATTGTACATTGATCGGTTCCTGATGTTCCTAGAGAGTAGCAACCTCAAGAACGCAAACGGGCAGAAAAAAAGGGCTGTTTTCCTGACACACTGCAGGCCCGCAGTATTTAAAATGGTGAAAGCCCTTGCGAGACCCGAGGACGTGAAGGTGATGGACTGGGCTGACCTCGAACCATTGCTCCGAGGCCACTATGCTCCCGCCATGCCCACCCTCATCAGTTGGCACGACTTCTACCGGAGGGACCAGAAGTCGGGTGAGAGCATTAGCGACTTTGTGGCAGACCTACGGAATCTAGGAGGCCTGTGTGGTTTCACGGACATGGACGAGGCACTACGAGACCGTGTTGTCCTTGGGCTCAAAGACCAGGTCCTACAAAGCCGGCTGATGGCAAGAGGAGACATCTCCCTCGCCGACGCCCTTGCCGAAGCCACCACCGCCGAGGCAACCTGGAAATCAGTGGCTCGAATGCAGAGACAGGACACCGGGGACCGAGCCATGACCTCCGAGGCGAGCACGACAACCGAGACGCGTCCAGAAGCAAGCCACTGGGAAACCACCACCCACCATGGCGACCACAACTCCGCCTCCAACACCACGGATGAGGAGGAGGACATCCATCGACTCCAAACAGAACGGGACTGACGCGATCGACGGAGTCGTAAGTCGGGGCCCCAATGTGCCGGGTGCAGAGGTGACCACCCTCGATCGGAGTGCCGGTTTTTCGACGCGATCTGGCGGCACTGCGATAAGAGAGGCCACATCGCCCGAGTCTGCCACCTCAAGAAAGCCTACAGCCCCCGACAATGAGACAACAGCGGCCGGAGACGAGACGGCACCCCCCCCAGGCCCAGGGACCAACAAGCCGAGAGTCATTGGAACGTGGACAGACGGTGCCGACGGGACGGCGAGGACCGGAGGAGAGAGAAGACCCACCAAACGGTCGTCATTGGCCATTCATCAAGCGCAGACGCCCAGAAGGTATACGTGGAAGTGGGCATCGAGGGCAAGCCATGCAAAATGGAGGTGGACTCCGGGTCCTACCTCTCCATGGTTGCATGGCGGGAAATCAAGCGCCTGGTGCCCAGAATCCAAAAGAGGGGGCTGGAAAGCCAGAAGTTAATCCTTAAAGACTACCAAGGAAACCGCATCCCAGTAGTCGGAACAGGACACTTCAAAGTGACATTCAAAGGGCGCACAGCAAAGCTTTTACTGACGGTCGTGGACCGAGACTGCCCCAGCCTTTTGGGACTACAGTGGTTCACGCCGCTCGGAATCGAAGTGATGGGCATCGACCACATCGCAGAGGCAGAGTGGGAAGAGCACCTCGCAAGGGACTTCCAGGAAGTGTTCGACGGCACTCTAGGCAAGTACCGAGGGTCCCCTATTTCTTTCAGTCTAGACCCCAGCGTTCCCCCGATATGCTTAAAACCACGGCGGGTATCTTTCGCACTCCAGCCTAAGATCGATGAGCAGATAGACAAGCTCATCAAACAGGGGGTCCTAGAGCCAACTGATCACGCCCGGTGGGAGACCCCCATAGTCACCCCAGTCAAGCCCGATGGGTTGGTGAGAATCTGTGGGGACTATAAGGCCACCCTAAATTGCGCCTTACAACAAAGCGCCTACCCCGTCCCAGTAGTGCAGCACCTCCTACACTCACTGGGGGGAGGCAAGTTTTTTGTGAAGCTCGACCTGGCACAAGCTTACCAACAGTTACCGGTCGACGCAGAAACTGCCGAGGCGCAGACCATAGTCACCCACCGGGGGGCTTTCTGCTGTAAGAGACTCCAGTTTGGAGTCAGCGTAGCCCCAGGAATTTTCCAGAGCCTCATGGAAAGACTCCTACAAGGAATCAAGGGGGTGGTGCCCTACTTCAACGACGTACTGGTGTCAGCAGCCAACCAAAGAGAACTGGAGGGTCGCCTGAGGGAGGTACTAACAAAATTCAAAGAGGCCGGGTTTAAAGTCAAAAAAGAAAAATGCCAGCTGCATACAGAGAGGGTTGAGTTCCTAGGATATCTCCTAGACCGGCACGGCATTCACCCAACCAAGAAAAAAATCAGAGCCATCAAAGAAGCCCCCAGACCAAGAAACAAAACAGAACTGCAGGCATTCCTTGGGCTGATTAATTTCTACAATGTTTTCCTACCCCAAAAGGCGACCACGCCGGAACCGTTGCATAGGCTGCTCGATAAAATAGCCACCTGAACCTGGGGGAAATGAGAGGAAACTGCTTTCAACCAAACCAAGGACCAACTCACATCGGATGCTGTCCTCATCCAATACAATGAGACCCTCCCCCTGACAGTCACGCACGACGCATCACCGTTCAGGATTGGGGCGATCCTCAGCCACACACTCCCAAATGGAAACGAAGCACCCATTGTCTTTTACTCAAGAACCTTGTCGAAGCCGGAAAGGAACTATAGCCAACTCGACAAGGAAGCCCTGGCAATCATCGCCGCCATCAAAAGATTCCACGAGTACCTCTACGGCAGGACATTCACGATCATCACAGACCACAAGCCGTTGTTGGGCATCCTGGCAGGGAACAAGGCCGCCCCGAACATTCTATCCCCAAGAATGACAAGGTGGTCTGAGTTCCTCGCCGCCTACAGTTACCAGCTGATCCACCGACCCGGCAAAACGATCACACACGCAGACGCCTTGAGCCGCACACCGCTACCCGACCTGGATGCCGACCCAGCACCCACAACATCCACCTTGATTATCGAGGCCATACCCAACCTCCCCCTAACCGCGTCAGACATTGCCCACGAAACCAATAAAGACAAACATCTGGCGCGGGTATTACAATGGGCGGAGAAGAGCTGGCTGGAAAAGGACGTCAACGAGACATTCAGGACTTTTAAAAACAAACAATTGGAACTTTCCACGCAGAAGGGTTGTATATTATGGGGGGACAGGGTGGTAATCCCAGAAAAATTACAAAAAAGGTTCTTGGACTTGTTACATGAGGGGTACCCGAGAATCGTCGGGTCAAAAGCCCTGGCCAGAAGCTACGCTTGGTGGCCAGGGATGGACAAGCAAATTGAAGCCTGGGTGGCTAGCTGCAAGCAATGCCAGGAATCCAGACCATGCCCACCCGCCGCCCCAATCCGGGAGTGGGAAACCCCCAGGGGACCATGGTCCAGGATACACATAGATTTCGCCAGACCCACAAAAGGACACACATTCCTCATAATGGTAGATGCTTACTCCAATTGGCTGGAGGTAAGCGACATGAAAACTACCACCACCGAGGCCGTCATCCGAGAACTCAACAGACTATTCTCAACCCACGGCCTCCCAGACGTGATCATGTCAGATAACGGACCACAGTTCACCGCTCTGGAATTCGAGAAATTCCTAGTGGAACAGGGAATACAGCACACCCTGACAGCGCCAGCTCATCCGGCGGCGAATGGTAGGGCGGAACAAATGGTCCAATTCACAAAAAAAAAAAAAAACAATTCAAAAAATCGAGACTGGAAACATGCAGGAAAAAATAAATAAACTTCTTTTCATCCAGCACATAACCCCAAACACAATGACCAACAAAAGCCCCGCAGAACTCCTAATGGGGAGGAAACTAAGGTCCCCCCTGGATAGGTTGCACCCCACATACAACCCCGAAAAACCCACCGATTCATCAAGCAGGTACCGAACATTTACACCAGGTGACGCGGTATATGCAAAAAACCTGAGAGGGGACCCCCTCTGGATACCGGCGATGATAACCCAAGCAACAGGTCCCCGCTCGTACCGGCTACAAACAACCGATGGACAAGAATGGAAATGACACATCGATCAAATAAGATCAAGAACAACCACGGGAAACACAACCGACACGCAAACAAGCACAGACAGACACACAGAAAGAGAAGGGAACCTCCCCAGCACAAACCAAGAGGGGAGGGAAGGCCCCGGGAACCAACCCCAACCAGAAAGAAACCAGGAATACTTACCAACCGAGACAGAAACAGACACCCATCTCAAAGCCTCACCAGGGAGAAGCAGCCAGGCCAGCTCAACCAGCCCGGAAAGACCGAGCGGGAGCAGCGACAACAGCAGCTCGACCAACCCGGTTAGACCGGAAGGGAGCTCCAACGAAAGGCCTGGCTCACACTTCCAGGCGGTTCCATCGACGAGGCAGAGAGCGACACAGAACCCGACCGAACCGGCCGAAGGCCAACCAGCAACTAACCTGCGCAGGTCAAGTAGGCAAGTACGGAGCCCCGCCTACTTACGGGACTACATTACGTAGGACCATACCAAGAGGGGAGGGGTGTTCTGTATGATCCATTAACATACTTGCAAGCACCGCGTTGTGATTGGTCAGAACGCACGGCAACCTGATTGGCTGAGAGAGCTGCACTGATTGGCCCGCCGCGAATCCCCCGCGATTGGTGGAAACTAATCGCGGGAGACTCAAAGCAGTGCCATTGGCCGCGGCCGCCGCAGCCAGAGAATAAAAGTCACCGCTTTTCTTCTGTAGCCCGAGCCGATCTCGTGACTTAATAAAGAGCTGAACTAAGTCACTGGCTCCCGAGTCTCCTTCCCTGCGACGGACACGACAACAACCTTTCCTTTAGGATATAATGAAAAAGACAGACATTTTCAAGAGGGAAGATGTTGCTCCTCCTGATTTTTTTGGGGAAGACAATAGTGACTCTGAGCTGCCCTGCAAGTGATGCTTTCCTTGTTCCACATGAGTGGTATCAGCCTGGGGACATTGTCATTGGTGGGATAGTGTCCCACATCTTGTACAACCTTTATGAAATTAATTTTAAGGAACATCCTTATATAACATCTTATGATGAACCAAAGTAAGGATTCTTTTCTCTTTTTCTAATCTTAATCAGTTTCTCAAAAATACCTTATGAGAGTAAAAGGCTCTAAGTATAAATGCAGTCTTCATATCTAATCTAAGTCTATCTTTCAAATGTTTTCAGTTACAGGAAAATAAACCTTTTCTCTTTACTTTATGGTGAAGTGTTTGTCAAAGAATGTATGAAAATTGGCATAAAACATATTTTGAAGAACATTTAGTAAGCTTTAGGTAATTTTTTTTTAAAAAAAGTTTGTATTGTCACTCTGAACAAAACATACATACAATAAATGACTGATACATGATGGAAATATTCATATGCATTTGGGGGGAGAAAGTTAGAAACTAAATGAAGTTCCATTAAAAAAAGCATTATTTTTATTTCTCGGAGCAGATATTGCAAATCATGTAAATACTGAAGAAAAGAAAATTTGAACAGTGGACAAATTGTTCAGTGTTTTAGAAAACCTATTACTTTCCTATCTTCCTCAGAGAAAGAAATGATGCCACTGCAGGAGAATTTATCAACTTCATTTTTCAATGGGGATATTTAAATCATTTCCAGTGTAATAATCAAATTCTACCAGCACATCCTTGCCTTGGCCTTTGCTGTGAAGGAGATCAATGAGGACTCCCAGATCTTACCTAACATCACTCTGGGATTCCACATCTATGACAGTTACTGCAGTTCAAGAATGACCTATCGCACCACTCTGGACCTACTTTTTAAATCCCAAGAATTTGTCCCAAACTACAAATGTGATCGCCAGAAGAATCTCATGGCTATCATTGGGGGACTGGACTTTGTCACATCATTTTATATAGCTGAAATTATAGAATTCTTCAAGATTCCAGAAGTTAGTCCTTAAGGGGTTGAGCATGAAACTCTTAATGGTTGTTATGGAATAATTAATGGGCATCAAACATTAGGCTTAGGTTTAAGCCTTAGGTTAAGATGTTCTGCATGGCTTAAGGTCTCTGCTAAGATGTTCTGAATGGCTTAAGGTCCACTCTTTTCTGAAACAACAATGCCAGTTACAGGAAGTGAGCATCAAGGTTCAATCCATACCTGAGGGAAGACTTGAATGGCTTCTATTAAAACAATTGATCTAGTACATGTGTTTAAAATATTTTCATGCAGTGAGAACATCCTTAGAGTAACAGAGTTGGAAAGGACCTTGGAGATCTTCTAGTCCAAGAAATTTGTTACTATATTCTTAAAAGAATTCTACAGGAAAAATGTTCCTTGGACATATTTAATATGGTAACAAGATAGGAAAATTAAATTTAATCTAAAGACTCTAAAGGATACTACTGGATTTATTTTTAGCTGACATATGGCTCATTAGCCCAAGAGGAATTTCAGACCAGTAAGCTCTCTTCACTTTACTTCATGGTCCCCAAAGAGCACCATTAGTACATTGGGATTGTCCAACTGCTTCGTCATTTCAGGTGGACGTGGATTGGGATATTTTCTGTTGATAACAACAATGGAGAAAATTTCTTACAGAAAATGGAGCACTTACTTTCAGAGAATGGAATCTGCTCAGCATTTATAGAAAGACTTGATCAACAACTCCACATGGAAAGATTCACAGAATTTTTTTCAAATAATCTCCATTATTTCTATTAATATGATAAATAGCAAAGCCAATGTGTTTCTTGTCTATGGAGAAGCCTGGACAATTATATGGCTAAGATTTGCAACATTTATGGTAGATCCTGAAAGCAAGGAAACTGCATTATTAAGAAGGGTGTGGGTTATGACTGCACAGATTGATTTTGTATTAGCAGGCATTCAAATCAAGTGGGATCTAAAGATGTACAATGGGGCTATTTCCTTCACTGTTCACTCACTGTTCACTGATCTTCCAAATCTGCAGGCTGGGCAGGTATTCTCTTTGAAATTTTATCTCAATGAACAGTTTGATGTAGAATTATGTTTTGAACCCATTCTGGAAAGTATTAATATTTTCCGCATGTAGAATAAACTTATATTTGATAAAAAATATAGAAATTATGTTGTACTGTATAAAACAGATACAGAAAACTGGTCTGTGTTGTTATTTTTTCATTCAGGTATTCTGCTCTTCTGATCATCCAGAACTAAAATAAAAATCATGCTTTAGGTGCCGATAGGAATTATTTAATAAGTCACCATAGATTGTACAATAAGAGATAGTTAAAATGATAATTTACATTACTTTTTACTATCTCTTCCAAAAATGATCAATTTTCTAAGATCTTTGTGTCACTCTTGAACTTTTCATGAGTGACAAGCTGATCTTTCTGTTCCTATCAGAGAAGTAGGCAGCTGGCTCCAGAAGTAGCTTGCAGTATTGCACTGTAACCATTGAGCCACAGAGGCTCCTAATGTCTTGAATTTTAAAGAAAATATTTCATTTTCCTACCATATCTTGAAGTGTAGTCTTGAAGTGAATATGAATATAAATATTAAATTATTCCTTCATGTATTCATAAATATTCATAGCAGCAGTTGTCTATAATAAGAACAGAACGGAAGAGAAGAGAAGAGAATTCTTTATTAGCCAAGTGGTTTTCTTTTTTCTTTTCAATTTCAGATATGGTAACTTGCATGCAATGTCCAGAAGATCAATATGCAAACCAAGAAAGAAATGGATGTCTCCTGAAAAGAATAAACTTTCTCTCTTATGAAGAACCTTTAGGGTATAGTTTAGCTTGTCTTGCTGCTGTGTTCTCCTTCATTACAACATGGGTGCTGGGAACATTTATTAAGCACAAAGACAGCCCTATTGTGAAAGCCAATAACCAGGACCTCACCTATACTCTCCTCATCTCCCTTTTGTTCTGCTTCCTCTGCTCTTTGCTTTTTCTTGGAGAACCTGGGAGAGTGACCTGTCTCCTCAGACAGTCTGCATTTGGTCTCATTTTCTCATTGTCCATCTCTTGTGTATTGCCCAAAACCATCCTTGTTTCTCTTGCATTCAAGGCCACCAAACCAGGATCTCGGATGAGGACATGGGTGGGGAAAAGACTGGCTGTTTCTATTGTCCTTCTCTGCTCTCTGTTCCAAGCTAGCATCTGTATTGTGTGGTTGTCAACTTCTCCCCCATTCCCAGAGTTAGATGTCCACTCAATCATTGAAGAAATGGTTCTACAATGCAATGAAGGTTCAGTTGTTATGTTTTATTGTGTCCTGAGCTATATGGCTCTCCTTTCACTTGCCAGCTTCATTGTGGCTTTCCAGGCTCGTAAACTGCCTGACAGTTTTAATGAAGCTAAGTTCATCACCTTCAGCATGCTGGCTTTCTGCAGTGTGTGGGTCTTATTTGTACCAACCTACCTGAGCACCAGAGGGAAAGCCACGGTGGCTGTGGAGATCTTCTCCATTTTGTCCTCTAGTGCTGGGCTTCTAGGTTGCATCTTCCCCCCCCCCCCAAGTGTTACATTATTGTGTTGAGGCCTGATTTAAACAACAAGGAACAATTGATAAAGAGACATTCTTAAATTTATTTTTCTCTATATGTCTTTTTTGGTAAGAGAAAGATAGGACAAAATAAAAAATTATTTTTAAGTTATTCATATGAAGTGGTACTTACCATTCTGATTTATTTGTGTCTCTGAAATCTAGATGTTTGGGAAATTCTATCATGTTTAAGCTTTTCCCCAACAATATTCAAGGAAGTCTCACAGATTTATTGTGGTATGTCTAGGGATTTTTCTGGAAAACCAGGTGCATATTATGCTCCTATAAATTCAAACCACTCCAGGCATCTCCCTCAGACCTCAACTAACATCAAACTATTAGTGAATTCAAGTTATTTTATTTGTTAAATGCTGAACAATTTCTTCTGCTTGCTCCTGAAGTAGGTTCTCCATCATAACACCCATCCCATGTATCTAGCAAAACCACAAGGATCCAGTATACCATGGATGGAATTTCTGAACTTTCATGTCATTGGAGAAAAACATCTTCCCGTGAAACAAGAGCATACCAAGTTTGAGTATGTCCTAGCTGCTGAAACTTGTGATTCCACACAATGGCACCTTCGTTAATGCTGATTTTTTCCCCATCAGGACCTTTGGAGTCCATATTTTCAACCCAGACTCTCTGGAAGGATTGATTGTGGAAGGTGACAAAGTTGAAGAGGTCAAACCCCTGGTCAAACTCCCCTTTCTCATCAAAATATTTTTTTTCTCCCACACTGTTATTGAAACGGGTGTTTCTCAGAAAATAGTAAACCTGGATTTGAGAGGGAGTAGAAGTAGGACTAGTTATCTTCATCTTCCCCAAAATTTGGTTTTGTTCAGAATCCCAACAGAGTTTCTGCAGTGAATCTCATCAGAACAGTAACTAAACTGCATTCTGGGTTGATTCAGAAATCTCTTCAACCTATGAACCAAAGCCCATTTCCAATTTCATTAATATCAGATCCAACAATTTTCTAATATGAATTGATTCAGCTGGAATATATTAACAGACAAAACTAAGATCCATGGCATCAGATTCTCACATAGCCTATTTTTCAATACCTGCATAAATAAACAATTGGGGGAAACAACAGGGTAACACACATAAGTAAGATAGAATATCCATTACATGTAGTGGAAGCTTGGGGAATACATTACTATCTATCTCTTGTTCTTGAATCATAGCTTTGCAGAAATTACTTTCACATGATTCAATAGCTTCCTTAAATTAATATTACTTTGATCCAGCAAACACATATTCATTCATACAATAAACGCTATTGCAAAAACCAATCCCAACCACAAAAATCTTCGCTCAAGACCAGACTTATCCATACTGCAAAGAATCTGCTCCCGTGAACTCTGCAATGAACTCAAAAGACATCTAGACAATGGAGAGAAGGATATGTACATTGACTACTGCGCTGATTGTATCAAAAGTAAGTCACACAACCCACAACTCCACATCCAACCCTACCTCATCCAACCCTCCATCACTCAAAACTCGGCATGCACACCCCTAACTACCTCAATTCCAACTACAACTGACCTTAAATTCAAGCTACTCAATGCAAGAAAACTTGTGAATAAAATACCTGAATTTCTCCTCTTATTAAATATGCCTAAATTCGACACCATATTTGTCTATGAAACATGGCTCAATGCATCTCCCTGACTTCATTACCACAGTAAGAGACTATCATGTTTACCAATCTGATCATGAAATCCGTAGTGGAGGTGGTGTTGCTATTTTCTATAAAAAGTCCTTACATCTAAAAAGCATCCAAGTTACCCAAGAGCTTGCTCTTCCTGAGACCATCGTCTGTGAACTGTCCCTAAATATCACATTTCGAATCTTACTATGTTACAGAGCCCCTGATTATGACATCAAACATGCAAAGAAACTAAATTCACTACTAACATGGGCAACATCTTGCCCATTATCTTTCTTGGTGACTTCAATGTACCTCACATTAACTGGACCCTAAACAAATGTAAAACTGAACCCATGAATGCAACCTTCTACAATGCTGTAACAAACCTGGGAGTGGAACAACTAGTAACCAACAATACAAGATTTAATAACTGCCTCGATCTCATCTTCTGCAATAGTTTGAATTCAATTTATGAAATACAAATTAAAGAACCCTTTTCCAAAAGTGACCACTGCATGATTGACTTTTGTCTCAACTTACGTCCACACAAAAATAAACACAATGATGTGATCCCCAATTATAACTTCAAAAAGGGCAACTATGATCTTATAGACAATAATCTCTCATCCCTTGATTGGCAATTTCTATTCACTGGATGCAATATTGTTGAAGACCATTACAAAATATTTTTACTTGAAGTCAAATGAGTCATCAAACTATATGTACCAATAACAACTCCAAAAACCAGAAAAAACAGATTACCCATAACCATAAGGAAGCTTCAATCCAAAAGGAAATCACTTTGGCGGAAAAACAAATCTGGTCACGTTGCCAACTTCAAAAGCCGATACAAAAATTTATGCCACCAGATAAAGACTGAATGCACCAATTATCACATTAAACAAGAGGAAAACCTTCTATGCACCAATTCCACCCACACTTTCTACAATTTTGTAAACAACAAACTGAAAGATTCAAGGTCCATCTCACCCCTGAAAGGACCTAATGGTAAAGACTGCAATGATGACACCATTAAAGCCAACCTCTTTAACACATTCTTTGGCTCAGTATTTGTAAACAGCAATGGATCATGCCCAGTATTTCCTAGTCGTACCACAGACAACTACAATCATCTAATACATATTGATTTTACAGAAAACAATGTTGAAAAAGCACTGCGCAATCTAAAGCCATCTCTATTTATTGGACCAGACAGAATATGTTCCTACTTCTTAAAAAAGGTATCCACTGCCATAGCCAAACCTCTAAGCATAAACTGAACAGAACCAGCTCCTTGCCTAACCTATGGTCACAAGCCACGGTCATCCCCATCTTCAAAAAGGGAGACCCCAGCCTGGTTGAAAATTACAGACCAATCTCTTTATGCTGTGTCACCTGTAAAGTCATGGAATCAATTATTAACCCATCCATTATATTCTCCACTTAGAGACAAACAACCTACTCTCTAATAAACAATTTGGTTTCAGAATAAAAACTATCCTGTAATCTGCAACTCTTACACCACAAAAACATATGGACTACATAACTCGATCAGGGCAAAGCAATAGACTGAATCTACATAGACTTCTGTAAAGCCTTTGATTCAGTGGTACGTGACAAACTACTCCTAAAACTAAAATCTTATGGTATCTCTGGACACCTGCATAACTGGATAGAAGCATTCCTGTCAAACAGACAACAAATGGTCAAAATTGGGAGCATCATATCAAATTCTGTACTTGTTAACAGTGGTGTACCCCAAGGCAGTGTTCTAGGACCAACTCTCTTCATATTCTTCATAAATGACCTCTGTGATCATATTAAGAGCAACTGTGTTCTTTTTGCTGATGATGTAAAGCTATTCAACACCACTGACAATACTGCTACCCTTCAAAAAGACCTAGATTATGTGTCAGAATGGTCAAACAAATGGCAACTTCAAATCTCAACAAATAAATGCTCTGTCTTACATATTGGCAAAATAATAATAATAATAATCAGAAAAAAAATACAAGCTGAATAGTCAACACCTTGTTGATAGCACAAACTTTGTCAAGGAACTTGGAGTACTCATCTCAAACAATCTAAGTACTAGAGCCCACTGTAACTACATAGCCAAAAAGGCATTAAGAGTTGTTAACCTAATCCTACATAGCTTTTTCTCTGGTAATATTACACTACTAACTAGAGCATACAAAACATTTGCTA
>NW_020718342.1:0-13547 GCF_900518725.1 Notechis scutatus
AAAAGATTATTATAAATTTGGAATTGCCACTGTCAATCTGCTCATTTCTGCACATTCCATTATTTTCTTAATTATTTCCTCGTCCATCGTAATTTTCTCATTTTTCCAATTTTGTGCAAATACAATCCTAGCTGCTGTTAATACATTAATAATCAAATACATTAACTCTTTGTTTTAACTCTCAGGCAAATTTCCCAATAAAAATGTCTCTGGTTTTAAATCTATACGCTGTTTTATCATTTTCTCCAGCCACATGTGTATTCCAGTCCAATACTTTTTAGCTTCTGTGCATATCCACCACATATGGTTGGTAGTATCCTGGTATCTTCTGGTATTTCCAGCACTTCGCCAACTTATCTTGAAACATCTTGGCAATTCTCGTTGTGGGTAGATTCCACCTGTAATACTTATACAAATTCTCTTTATAGGCCGTTGACATAGTTAATTTATAGTTTCTAGACCATAATATCTGCCATTTATCCAAGTCTATCCCATCTCCAAAATTTTTCCGCCACGCAACCATTGATTCTTGTTCTTCCTCTAATTTCACTCCTAATAAATAACCATATAATTTTTTGATCAACTTCTCTTCAGTGCCTGTTAGGATTTTATCTAGTACAGTCAGTTCGTTATAAAACCTAGCCATCTTGATGTCTTTTTCATACCTTGTATGTATTTGCAAATACGAATACCAATTTATATTTATGCCTTGTAACTCTAATTCTTGCTTTATTTTGAGCTCACCTTTTTCATTTAAAATTTTGTCATATCTAATAATGTGTTCCTATTTAAAAAGCTGTATATATTTAAAAGCTTCTAATGTTGATAACCAGACTGGTATTTTCATATGATGATAGCCTCTTATTTTTTCCCGTCCCTAATGTAGTGTCTCCTAAAATATCCATGTACATTACTTTCTTTATACCATAAAAATGCATGCCACCCCAATTGTAAATCATGCTCTTCTAGTGTTAATAATCTAACATTTTTCAATACAATCCATTCTTTCATCCACATCAGTATAGTTGCCAATTGGGTAATCCAAAACCCCCTCTCGCTCTTGAATCCTGCAATAATTTTTTTAAAATTCTTGTCTTTTTCCCCTGCCAGATAAATTTCAACATCGTTTTATTTAAATCTTCAAAATATTTTTTTTCAGTCTTATTGGAATCGTCTGGAATAGATATAATATTTTTGGCAATACATTCATTTTAATTGTCGCTATTCTATCTATTAAAGATAGCTGTAAATTTTTCCATTTTTCCATGTCTATCAGAATCTGTTGTTGCAATCTCTCATAATTATCTTCCACAAGTGTTCCACATCTAGCTGTTATTTGTATCCCTAAATATTTCACTTTTTTGTAATTTGAATATTTAATTCATCCATTAATGTTATTCTGAATTCTGCAGAAGATTCCCATTTTTTTCAATGGACCTCTTTCCTAGAATGGAAGAAAATTATCCCATTATTCTTGGGATTGTGTCCTTTTTCAGGATATTGTTTCTTTTGAGAAAGTGGCTGTGTATTTCTCCGAGGAGGAGTGGTCTCAACTGGATGCTGACCAAAAAGAACTCTACAGAGAAGTCATGGTGGAGAATTCCAGGAATCTCTTTTCTCTGGGTAAGAAACCCTTTCTATGATCAAGAATGTAGAGTGGGGCCTTGAATGTTATTTCTGATTTTTAAAAAAATCATTTATTTACAGTGCATTCAGAAAATATTCCTACCCCCTTCACTTATTTCAATTTTGTTATGCTGCTGCATGATTCTACAGTTGTAGAAATCAGTATTTTGTATTTTATGACCTGAAAACATTTAAAAAAAACCAATTTCTTTTATATCAGGGAAACAGTGCAGATTTCCAATTTTTCTTTGAATAAACTTCCTTCTTTTATAAAGTCAGTTTGGTCAAATGGTTAAGATACCAGGCTAGAAAATGGGTGGCTGTGAATAGTAGTTCTGCCTTAGGCATGAATGCTGGCTGGGTGACTTTGGGCCAAAACTCTCTCAGCTCAACCCATTTCAAAGAGTTGTTGTAGGGAAAATAGCAGGAGGAAGGAATAATGGGTTTGTCTGCTGCCTTGATTATTTACATAAAGCAAAGGAAGGATATACAGTGCATTCAGAAGGTATTCAGTCTCCTTTCATTTTGTCAATTTTGTTATGCCACAGCCTGATTCTACAGTTGTTGAAATTCATTTTTTTTCTCATTAATCTACGCTTGTTACCCAATAATGACAAAGTGAAAACAAAATTTTAGAAATGTGTATAAATTCATTACTTTCTAGCCTGGGGTCTTAACCTTTTGATCAAACTGACTTTATGGAAAGAAGGAAATTTATTGAAAGAAAAATTGAGAAACTGCATAGCCTGGCTTTTTGCATAAGGGAAATTGTTTTTTAAAAAAAATAACTTTCTGTTCATGAAATGCAAACTACTCATTTCATCGAAGATATTAGGAAGAATCTAAGGAAGAGGCTGAATATACTGAGCAAAATTCTGGCTACCAGGATTCGCTATTCTTTCCTGAACCTGGTCAGTGGGTTCCTGATAGCCGTAAGCTGCTATAACCAAGACCAGATGACTTATGAGGGGTTTATTCCCTTCTTAGACATATGCCCACTTGTGTACCGAGTTTGGCATTAGCCTAAGTTGAGGATGGGGAGCTATTTCCATCCAGAAATTCCCTTTGGCTTTCAAAGATTCTGCTCAGCGGACAAGCGGAGCTGAGACTTTGATTGAAGTTAGGAAGTGCTGAGTACGTTGCTGCCCTAGCATGATACATTGTCCAATATACTTTGGGAGTTTGTGGCACCATGGAATTGTCCCAGGTCAAAGATTAGTTAAGGGCTGTGATCTAATCCTATTATAGGAGCATATTAGAGATATGTTTGGAAATGGGTCTTTGCTATAATCTTACGTTGGACTCTTCATGTTTTTCCACAAAACAGATGAAATATATTGATGATTCTTTGGCTAAATTTCGGAAGAAAAGTTTTGATTGTTCCCCTATTCTTGCTACTGTTCTCATTTTTCTTTTTCAAGGCTTTAATGGGCAAGAGAATAAGAATTGCAAGGAGGAACACCAAGCAATCCATTTGAAAAGGGGGAAAAGGAAATTTGTAGATCAGAAGCAACCAAAGAGTGATGAAGCAAAGCAATCACAAAGTGGAATTAAGAGAAGTCTTCCTCGGGTCAGTAGGCTTCCTAACCATACAGTGATTGATACGAGAGAAAGACCATATAAATTCATAGAGTGTGGAAAGTGGTTCAATAAATCCGATCATCGCATTTCTCATAACAAGACACATTCAGAAGATAAACAATTTACCTGCATGGAATGTGGAAAGACCTTTACTCGTAGCAGTAATCTTAATATCCATAGGAGGATCCACACAGGAGAGAAACCGTATCAATGCATGGAGTGTGGAAAGACCTTTACTCGTGGCAGTCATCTTAATACCCACAGGAGGATCCATACAGGAGAGAAACCGTATCAGTGCATGGAGTGTGATGAGACCTTCTGTTATTATAAGACTTTTATAATCCATCAAAGGAATCACAGAGGAGAAAGACCTTATAAATGCATGAAATGTGGAAAAAGCTTTACTGGTAGCAGTAGTCTTAAATCCCACAACTTGATTCACACGGGAGAGAAGCCATATCAATGCATGGAGTGTGGAAAGTGTTTTAGGAAGAGTGGTAATCTTAATACCCACAGGAGGATCCACACAGGAGAGAAACCGTATCAATGCATGGAGTGTGGAAAGACCTTTACCCATGGCAGTCATCTTAATACCCACAGGAGGATCCACACAGGAGAGAAACCGTATCAGTGCATGGAGTGTGATGAGACCTTCTGTTATTATAAGACACTTTTAACACATCTGAGGAATCACACAGTAGAAAGAACTTATAAATGCATGTAGTGTGGAAAGACATTTACTCGTAACCGTCATCTTACTTCCCACAAGAGAGAAGCCATATTGAGGCATGGAGCATGGGAAGGGTTTTAGGAAGAGTAGTCAACTTACCTCCCAAAATAGGACTTACACAGGAAAGAAACCATATCAATGTATGGAGTGTAGAAAGATCTTTACTCGTAAAGGTCTTAATTCCCACAATAGAAGCCAAACAGAAGAGAAATCATATTAATGTGTGGAATGTGGAGGGGACCTTAGAAAGACTTGTGATCTCACTTCCCATAAAAGAATCCATACAGGGGAAAAACCAAATGAAACCATATACATGTAGTGAGGAAAGAGCTTTGCAGGGAGTAATGCTCTTACTCGCCATAGAAGGAACCACACGTGGGAGAAACCATATCAAGAATTGTGGGTAGAGTTCCATGAGAAATCCAGGTAGTCCTCAAGTTTATGACTGCAATTGAGCCCAACATTTCTGTTGCTAAGTGAGAGAGTTATTAAAATGTGTATTTTCCCCATATTACAAGTTTCCTTGCCGCATTTCTTAACAGAATCAGTGTAATTGTTAGTAACGCTGTCCTGAGGTGAATCTGGCTTCCCCATCGGCCTGGCTTCTCAGAAGCTCACAGAAGGTGATCACATGACCCAAGGACACTGCAGCTGACATGAATCCGTTGCCAAGCATCTGAAGTTTGATCAGGTGACCATCGGATGTTCCTAAGTGTGAAAAATGGTCATAACTCACATTTTTCAGTGCTTCTATAACTTTGAATAATCACTATATGAACTGTAAAAAAATGAGGAGTACCTATAGCTGTCTAAAATATCATACAAGTTCCATTTCAGTAATAATCCAAATAAATTGTAGACCTTCTTAGATATGTATGCATAAATTCCCTTTCTCTGGTAAACCTGAACAGTCTGGATCCCTAATCCTGCTTGTGGTTTTTGATAAGTCTAAATACAGAAAGCCTTTTTCTACATGTAGAAATATTCTTAATTCTTTAATTACAATATTCTTATTGTTTTGCATTATAGTTTCAAATATTCCAAAATACCAAATATAATTACCACGTTCCCATCTCACAGTGTGGATGCTTTCCTTACAAAGTCGAGTCTCCTCGTATGGAAAGGGAGTGGGCTTCCTCTGACTGACATACTTTGCCCTCCCACACCCAGTACGAGCAACCTCGCCAAGAAGAGCGAGCACAGCAGCAGCAACCTCAAGGAGGACATAAACGCGGCCAAGCACCCCTTTGGGAAAGCTGGTCTGATCCGGTCTGGGTGCTTGCCCTCCATTGCCCAGGGTGGCCCTCCGTGTGGCCTGAGAGGGATGGCGAGGTTTATCTCGTGGACGTGGCTTTGGTGCTTGTCCTGGTCTTGCCTTCCTCTGTTGGAGACCTCTGGATCCTCCCACCCAGCCTTACCTGCCCCCCTCGCAGAAGTTGGAGGATGCTGCTGCTGCATGTACAAGCACGGAGGAGAAAGTTTGCAGGAAGCAGTTTCCTCCAGGTCCATCTTTTGCCTTGACAGATCTCTGGAGAGGAGGAAGGGTAGCAGGCGAGTTGCGTGAAGGAAGGCTGCCCCAACAAGCCAGCATCTTTACAACACAGGGCTGGAAACAAGGATTTTCTTTCAAAAAGGGCCAGCCTCCCTCGTACAAGACTGAGGAGTGCTGCTCCCCTGCCACCTCCTCTTGCTCTCCAGAGATCTGTCAAGGCAGAAGTTGGAGGAAACTGCTCCCTGCAAACTTCCACACCCATCAATATCCTCTTCCTCCTCTTGCTTTGCTGAGACGGGTACCGGACAGGGAAACAAACACCAACGGTGTCTGAGATTGGGAGAAGACCGTCTCCTTCGGCATGCTGTTCAAGCGCCCACACACACCAATCCAAGCTTGGAGACTTTTATCTACATCTGAGCTTGCAAACTGCCAATGCCTGGGCTTGAGAAGGAGGCAACAAATTTTTCCCAACTTGAGTTAGCCAGTGCAACTTACTCCATCCTGACCCAGCTGTCCAAAGTCGGCTGCGCCCAGTGAGCAGGAACCGACTATTCCCACCCAGCCAGTCTGAGTTTTCAGTCTTAACATGCCCTTTGAGGGCAACCATAATGCAGAGGCTTTTTTGGAGCCCCCGGGAGGGTAAAAACAGCCTCCCCCGGACTCCTGAGGCCCTCTGGAGGTTGAAAATGGGAAATTCTGGTATTTTCGGAAGGCCCATTTTTCGGCCTCCCGAGTCTGCAGAGGATTCCCTTGAGCCTCTGGGAGTCCGAAAAAGGCCTCAAACAGGCCGAAAATCAGCTGGGAGGTGCACGCATGCGCAGTGCAAGGTACGTTTGGCTGGGGCTTGCGTGCCGCACAAATGGCTCTGCATGCCACATGTGATACGTGTGCCATTGGTTTGCCATCATGGCCCCAGATGATAGGCTCAAGATCCAGGTGGATCATGATGGACTTGAACACTGGGCTCTATCTAACAAAATGTAATTCTATGAGGAGAAGAGTAAAGTCTTACACTTGGGCAAGAAAAACCAAAAATACACATATAGACTGGTTAAAACCAGGTTTGATAGCAAGAGGGACCTTGGAGTCTTAGTGGACAACCAATTAAATATGAGACAACAGTGGGGCGGCAGCCAAAAAAGCCGGTGCATTCCTAAATTGCATTAACAGAGGGATACAATCAAGATCAAGTGAGGTACTAATGCCACTCTAGAAAGTTTTAGTGAGACTACACCTAGAGCACTGCATCCAGTTTTGGTCATCACACTATAAAAAAGATGTTGACACTGGAAAGAGTGCACAGAAAAGGACTAGGGGAGACACAATACTAGTCTTTCAGTATTTGAGCGGCTGACAGAGAGAGGAAGGGGGTCAAGCTATTTTCCAAAGCACCTGAAGGACAGACAAGGAATAATGGAAACTGAACAAGGAGAGATTCAACCTGGCAATGAGAAATTTTCTGACAGTGAAACCAATCAACTGATGGAATAGAAGTTGCCTTCAGAAGTTGTGGGAGTTTCATCACTTGAGACTTTCAGAAAGAGACTGGACTGCCATCTGTCCGTAACGGTGTAGGGTCTCCTGTTTGGGTGGGGGGTTGGACTAGATGACCTACAAGCTCCCTTCCAACTGTTAATCTCTTAAAAAATTCTCATGATGTTCTGAGCCCTTGCAGGGTGCTGAGGCGTTGCCCACAGGATCCTCTAGGGGGCTCCCTTGAAGAGCGGGGCAGCTCCCTCCCACTTCCGCTCACCTTTACAAGCGAACCGAGCATGCGCCGTCCACTTTCCGAAGTCAGGAGAGATGTGTTCCTCCAGCTTCTCTGCTTTTTCTACAGTGTCCGGTTCTACCCACTTCTAGCAAGGGAAGAGGCTGCAAGGAAGTTTGCACGGTCCCAGATCCAGACGTGAGTCGGGGTTCAGTGATGGGGCTTTTCTCCCGCGCTGGAGGCTCGCATGGAGACCTGCAAAACTTCCATCCGACTTGGAGTCGTGGGAAGGGGGGAAGCAGGGGTCCCATGTTCCCTCGCCGCCCCTGTGGAGGCAGGGAAGAAAGAAAGCAAAGTTTCGGATCCCAGGGGGAAAAAAGGGAATTACAGAAAGGAGGAAGCCATTTAAACCCGTTTGGATGGGAAAAGCTCTTCGTGGGAGGGAGAGGAGGAGAGGCCGTCTTTGCAAAATATAAAATTACATTTTAACAAAAAATAGAAATTAGACATCAAAAATATTTAAATATATTTTTCTAATATTTTCATAGACATCGACATCCTGAAGGGTTCTCTGCAATTTTCCCCATAGGAAGAAATCAAGCTAACTAATAAGTTCCCCCTCCCGTTGCAGACATTAGTAGGTTCATCCATTTTTTAAAATTCTTCCTTCCCTTTTCTTTTGAAGCTGTATTAGAGACCAGAGAGAAGATGGAGGGACAACCCCCAGCAGATGCCGAAATTAGAAAAGGCCCTCTAGCTGCTCAGCCTCGGAGCTGTTGGTGGAATGGGGCAATGAATCCTGGGCAGAAGAGCCATGAAGAGGCATCCAACAGTTCAGAGGTCCAATGCTGTCACTTCAGAAAAGTGCAGTTCCAGGAGGGGAGCCGTCCCCGAGATGTTTGCACTCAGCTTCACTACCTTTGTCGTCAGTGGCTGCAACCAGAAAAACACACCAAGGCTCAGATGCTGGACCTGGTGCTCCTGGAACAATTGCTGGCTGTACTTCCCCCAGAGATGGCAAAATGGGTGCAGGAGTGTGGAGCAGAGACCAGTTCCCAGGCGGTGTCCCTGGCTGAAGGCTTCTTGCTGACTCAGGAGGAGGAAAACATGGAAGAAGAGTTGCAGGTAGGAGAATGTAATCATGGCAGCTCTAAAGAGGATCTCTCTGAATTTGTCAATTCTTCTCTGGCAGAATTTTCTGGGATTATTAATTCCTAAGGGAATTTGTTCTATTCTTCCGGAGGATGTATTTGGGGAAATTCTTCCATTCTGTTTCGAGTTTCAGTAATGGACATTGAGGGTTGCTACTTTGAAGGTGCACTATGATAATTCATTCCTATCTCTCTGCTCTTCCTTTGTTTCTCATATCACATCATGTCCAGAAATGCATGGAAGCTGTGACTGAGTATCCCAAGGGGAGGAAAGATTCATTCAGATCTTCTCAAGAGCTGCTCTTCAGGGAGAACTTCCAGGAAGATCAAAGTCAAGGCGCTACGCAAGGTAAGAAAAGCTCTTTCTGTGTGTTGTGAGATTTCAACATTTAGCTGATTCTTTCGTTCCACTTTATTGAATTGGCCCTCTTTAACACATCTGCTTCCATTATTTTTCTCTTTCTGATAGAGACTAGAAAACCGACCTTGGATTTTTTAGAATCACCTCTTTGTGCTGGAGCTGAACCGCTACTTCAGGTAAGGAGGAGAAACATCAGAAATGGTCCATAAATCTTGGATGGATTTCATTTTGTTCCAGAGTTCAATGTATAAAATTCCTGTTTCTAAACAATACAGATTTGATATCAGGTCACTGAACATTCTCCCTTCTGAGGGGATCCTCTGTGAGTCGCTTTCTCCACCTGTCCTGCTTCAACATCAGATTTCATTGACCAGACTGTTGTCATCATTGGGACTCTTCCTTCTCTTTCCCAGGGTTATTCTCACACACCATTGCAAAAAAAAAAATACTCATTTTTTTGCGTTTTGAAAAGCATCTTTGGGACAACCATGACCTGATGATTGAGAATCTCTATAAACATATAGAGTTCTGTTACAACCTCTTCCAACTACTTCATGAAGGTGTGGAGTTGGGGTACATTGGTCCCTCAGGGGATAAAGTAAGCCATTGGAAAACATGTCAGGTGGGTTTTGCCAGTATTTTGCTCTGCCCATCCTAGGAAGAATGGGAGTCACTGATAACTAGTGGATTTAAGACCCAGCTACCAATTGACCAAGAATATTTTAGTTGGTTACATTGTAAGGCATTCCAAACACTTCCAGCTTGATCAAACATGATTCAGTTGTGCCATCAGCCAAAAGTGGTGATATCCTATTCTGAATTCTACAGAGGATGCCCATTTTGTTCACATGATCTCTGTCCTAGAATTGGTGGAAGAAAATTAACCCATTATTTTTGGGATTATCTGTTAATAGGGAAACTTGTTTTCTTGTTCAGGATGTTGTTTGTTTAGAGGAAGTGACCGTGTATTTCTCCGAGGAGGAGTGGACTCAACTGGATGCTGACCAAAAAGAACTCTATAGAGAAGTCATGGTGGAGAATTCCAAGAATTTCTTTTCTCTGGGTAAGAAAACCTTTCTATGATCAGGAACGTAGAGTAGGGGCTTGAATGTTATTTCTGGGGAAAAAATCATTTACAGTGCATTCAGAAAGTATTCAGATCCCCTTCACTTTTTCAATTTTTGTTATGCTGCAGCATGATTCTACAGTTGTTGAAATGAGTATTTTGTATTTTATGAGGAGAACCCATTCTTTTAAAGAAAACAATGTATATAATAAGGGAGGCTATGCAGATTTCCAATTTTTCTTTGAATACATTTCCTTATTCCATAAAGTCAGTTTGATCAAATGGTTTAAGATACCAGGCTAGAAACTGGGTGACTGTAAATAGTAGTCCTGCCTTAGGCATGAATGCTGGCTGGGTGACTTTGGGCCAAAACTCTCTCAGTTCAACCCATTTCACCGGGTTGTTGTTGTACAGAAAACAGCAGGAAGAAGGAATATCGGGTTTTTCCACTACCTTTACTATTTACAAAACAATGAAGGATAGAGAGTGTATTCAGAAGGTATTTGGACTCCCTGTTTTCAATTTTGTTATGCTGTAGCCTGATTCTACATTTGTTGAAATTTATTTTTTCTTATTAATCTACACTGGGTACCTAACAAAGTGAAAAAAGAATTTTATAAATGTGTGTAAATTTATTACTTTCTAGCCTGATGTCTTAACCTTTTGACCAAACTGACTGTATGGAAGAAGGAAATTTATTGAAAGAAAAATTGGAAAACTGCATAGCCTGGCTTTTTACATAAAAGAAATGTTTTTTTTTTAAAGTGTTCTGCCCATGAAATACAAAATACTCATTTCATCAAAGAAATTAGCGAGACTGTGAGGAAGAGGCTGAATGTACTGAGGAAGGTTCTGGCTACCAGGATTCGCTATTCCCTCCTGAACCTGGTCACTGGGTTCCTGATAGCCCTGAGCTGCTGTAACCAAGACCGGATGACCTCTGAGGGGTTTGTTCCCTTCTTAGACATATGCCCACCTGTGTACAGAATTTGGCATCAGCCTAAGTGGAGGGTGGGGAGCAATTGCCATCCAGAAATTCCCTTTGATTCTGCTCTGCAGATGAGTGGAGGTGAGAGTTTTATTGAAGTTGGGAGCTGGTGAATATGTTGCTGCCCCAGCATGATATGGTGTCCAATACGCTTTGGGATTTTGCGGCCCCATGGAATTACCCAGTGGTTGGGATTCAAATAATTTAACAACTGTTTCTCTGCGCTAACGACTGGCTGGGTGAGCGTGGTGGGTGGGTCATGTGACTGGATGGGCGTGGCCAAACTGAGCGTGGTCCGGGTGGCAGCGCGTCGCCAGGTCGACATTGTTTGTGTTGGGGGGGGGGCGCCTGTGGTGGTCCAGGCAGGACTGAATCCTTTGTCTCCAGCTGAGGAAGATGAGACCAGGGTGAGAGCTTGTCCTCCAGAGGAGCCTCGCCGTCCCTCTCGGATCATGCAAAGGAGCCCTGGACAGCAGCGCAGGCTGCCCAGTGCCCTGGGCAGCGGAGGGCAAGAGTCCAGCCTGGCCCTCAAGCTCCCAGGGCACTGGGACCCCACAGCCCTGCCCCGCTTCCCCGAGGGTGCACCCGGCTGTACTTACCTCCTCCTCAAGGCTGCTGCTGCTGTGCTCGCTCTCCTTTGGCACTTTGCTCATGGTGTAATCGGAAGGGTAAAGTGTGTTGGCCAGAGGGAGTCCCACTGTCTCTGTATGTGAGATGACCCGGCTTTGTAACCAAAGCATCCTCAGTAATAGGATGGGAAACCACAAGGAGAGGTCAGGAGAAGGGGACAAGGGGATGGTGAAAGGGCAGCAGGGCTTCTGGTGGCCAAGTGCTAAGGCGGGACTCCCCTCAGAATCTGACCCCCTTTCATTATAATCTTCCTTCCTTCCTTCCTTCCTTCCTTCCTTCCTTCCTTCCTTCCCTCTTTCCTTCCTTCCTCCCTTCCCTCCCTCCCTCCCTTCCCCCCTCATCGTTGCTTCAGCGTGATTTTTAGCTCACATATATGTGTGTGTGTGTGTGTGTGTGTGTGCGTGCCCCTTGCTGCCCGACATTGAGAGGAAAAGATCAGGAGAGTCGGCTGAGGCGGTTGAGAAAAACAAACATTTCAAAAAAAGAGCTTTTGTTAGCTTGCAGCCTACAATGAACTTGCAGGCTGCAATGAGGGAGACACCTCCCCCCCTCCCCCCCCCCCCCGCGCGCACACACACACACACACACACACACAAACACAAAATATTTGTGATGGTAGGCTGATAAGTGCAAACTAACGAAAGCTCTTTTTTTTTTTTTTTGCAATGTTTGTTTTTCTCAGCCCACAGCTGCATCTCCCAATGTTTTCCTCTCCATTGTCACAGCTCCGGGCAGCGAGCGCACGAGCGCACACACACACACACACACACACACACGCACGGGTTGGAGAGGTGAGCTGAGAGTCACACAGAGGTCCGTCAGGCACAGAGGCAACAACAGGGGAAAGGGGATAAAAATGGGAAGCCTCTGTCCATTAAAAAAGAAAAAAAAAAGAAATCAAAACCTGCAGAGCTTCCCGTCTTGTCCACCCTCCCCTCTGTTGCCACCCCCTCCCCCTCCCCGCAATGCCAGAAGCTGCATGCGACTGCCGTGCGTCTTCCACATCCCCCCCCCCACAGCCCATGTGATCTGCTGCCCATGGCGCGCTGGCATATAGAAGCCCCCTGGGTCCCATGCCCTCTTCTTCCTACCTCTTCCTTCCTCCATGCACAGGTAAGGACATGGTTTTCCCTCATGGGGGTGGGGCGGTCCTAGGGAAAGGCCAGCAAGCAGCGCATGGAGGTGCCAGTACCACCCGCGGCCAGCCTTAGATCCATGCTGCCGTCTTGGCCCCACCCCCTGGGTGTGCACACAGGAGTCTCCAAACGCACGAGGACTGGACTGGCATCCTAGGTGAAGGGCAGCACTCGGTAAGCAGTGCCCAGGGACGCCAGGCCCTGTGTGCTCACGAGCTCCTGTGCAGATGCCCAGGGAGCGGGCCCAAGGCATTGCTGCAGATCTAAGGCGGGGCCTGGGTGAGAAGAGAGTAGCCAGAGAGAAGCTGGGCCCTGGGTGTGACTCGAGGCAGGTGGCCAAGGTGAGATAAGGAGAGGCTGGGAGGGGCCGGCCGATGGGCAAGGCCACCCAGTGGTGCAATCGGTTCACCGAACTGCGCAGAAAATTAACAGGTATGCCTGAACTGGTCCGAACTGGCTGAATCCCACCACTGCCATCATCCCAGGTCAAAAGATTAGTTCAGGGTTGTGATCCAATCCTATTATATGAGGATCATTAGGGATACACTTGGAAATAGATCTTTGCTATATAATCTTAGTTTGGACTCTTCATCTTCGCCAGCAAAACTGTTGACATATATTGATGATTCTTTGGCTAAATTTCAGGAGAAAAGTTTGTTTGTTCCTCTATTCTTGTTACAGTTTTCATTTTTCTTTTTCAAGGTTTTAACAATGAAGAAAAAAAGAATTGCAAGGAGGAATGCCAAGTGATTCATTCGAAAGGGGGGAATAGGAAATTTGTAGATCAGATGCAACTAAAGAGTGATGAAACAAAGCAATCACAAAGTCTTCCTTGGGTCAGTTGGCTTTCTAACCATACAGTGATTGATGCGGGAGAAAGACCATATAAATCCATGGAGTGTGGAAAGTGGTTTAATAAATCTGACCATCTCATTTCTCATAAAAAGACACATTCAGAAGAGAAACGATTTACCTGCATGGAGTGTGGAAAGTCTTTCTGTGATAATTACTATCTTATAAGACATCAAAGGATCCACACAGGAGAACGACCTTATAAATGCATGGAGTGTGGAAA